>MU223187.1:576827-592968 GCA_018584345.1 Thuja plicata | reverse complement strand
AATTAATAGACAAACACTGATTCCCCCCCCCCCCCCCCTCTCAGTATTTCTAACAATTGGTATCAGAGCTGTGTTCCTCAACAAATAAGTTTAACCACTTGAGGAGATCATGGACTCAACAGAAGAAAAACATTTGAAAAATAATCTTGAAGCAGCTCTTGAAGATCTTGATAGATCTGAAAAAGAAAATGAAGAACTTAGATTGAAAGTTGACGGCTCACAAATGCTTATCAAAAAATTAAAAAAAGATTTGAAAGATTGTTCTACAAGTAATCAAGGGAAAATGGCCAAAAAGATCAATGAAGAGAATATGTCTCTAAAAGAGGGAATTGAAAATATGGATGAACAGCTCACAGACAGTAAAATTGCTATTGAAGAAAAGATCAATGAAAGCAAACAATTATATGATGAACTCTTGAAAGAAAACATGAAAGTCCTAGAATTGGAAAACATAAAGAAGAAATTGGAATATGAATTAACATAAGCAAAGGATAAGATTGATATACTCCACACAAGTTCTAATTAACTTCAATCTTAGCTTAATGCATGAAAGCAAAAAGGTGACACTACTGGTCTTGGATACAGTGTAGCACAAATTGAAATCAACTCATTGCAAGAAAGAAAGAAAGCACATGAAGCATCTTCAGAAGCAAAGAAAGTTGAAAATGTTGCAGAGATTAAAACAGATCCATCAAAAGGGGAAATCAAGAAAGTTAACAGAACTTGTTATGCATGTAACAAACATGGTCATTTGGCAAGAGATTGGAAAGAGGTAAGACCTTTCAATGTTTATTGTTTCTCCTATAATAAGTTTGGTCATAGGGCTATACATTGCAGAACAAATCAAAGAAGAATGAATAAAAACAACCAGAGAAATCAACCTCAAAGAAATTTGTAGAACACTACATGTCAGATATGTAACTACAATGGACACACAAAAAAGAAATGTAGCATGATGAACAAGAACATCAAACCTCCTATCATTTGTCACACATGTGGAAAGGCTGGACACATCTTAAGGTTTTGCAGATCCAGAACTCAAAAGAAAGAGGATCCTAAAAAATCAATATTTGAAGAAGAAGGAGAAGTCAATTTTGTTCAAGAAAAAAAAGATTCAATCAAAATTTTGGTTGAATTAAAGAAGGACAATGATGTTGACAAAGTAGTTGATGCATCCACGGTGGACGCACCCTCTAATTTTGCTTTAATAGACCTTCTTGGTCTTTGGGGGAGCTATTCTAGCTCATGATCCCTGCGCGGTTGGTATACTCACCTCTGAGTATGCACCTGTGGATTCATGATTATAAGAACATAATATTGCAGTATGCATACACGCATTGTCTCAAATGCATCGGGATCAAAGTTGCAAATTCTCTGAGCAATTTGTGTACAATTGCAAACATTAAATGCAGTAGCTTTTATAAATGAATGTAGCACTAAGAATCAAAGAATGGAAGTATAACAGATTTGGTAGTTAAAGCATGGTTAATAAGTTTGGAACAGAACCCTATTAGTCACGCTATTTCATAATTTCGTGAAACCCTACTTAATCAAGTTCCAAGTAAGTATGGTGAATCCATTTGTATTTAATAATGCAGAGAGGAAGAGATTTGTATTCAAGAATCATCCATTCAAATCCATATTGGATGATGTGGAAGGAGCTTTCTCCAAAACCCCATTAGGTGTTGTTCGCGTAGAAGATATCCGTGCATATGTTTACTGTAAGAAGGAAACAGTAGGAGATATCAGCATAGAAACTCATATGGGATCTATGATGACACATGATTACACATTCAAAGATGAGTTTGCGCACTTGATTGATAACCCTATTTTTGAATACTCTAGTGTGCATGAGTTTGATGAGCCAGAATGGGTGAAGATTTTTCTAAGCAGAATACATGATGATTTTTACTAGATTGGTGAGGTTCCTGTTCACATCACTATAGACCTAATCCATGAATTAACTATACTTCCTAAGAATGGACCAGTTTTTCCAATTGGAAAGGATGTCAAGAAGCAAATTAAACAATTTTTCCTATCTAGAAGTGACAAGCGTGGGATGACACTTGACCCTATCAAAGAAGATGACATAAAACTTCTAACTATGATACTTGGGTATAAGTTTCAGTAAGCAAGCAGGTTGAATAGTGTCCCTGCAGAAATAGTCCTAGCAGCTATCAGAATGGTGAAGGATAACACTCAATACAACCTATGTGAGATCTTGTGCACTCAACTAATTAACAACATTCAAATAATCAAGCATGACATGAGCAAGACATTCAGGTTTGGATCTTTGATAATCTACTTGTATTTCCATATTGTTGTAAAGGTTGCAAACCTTTACCGAGACAAGAGAAAAACTACAATGTCTAAGATTTCTCTTAAGGCCACTTTAGAGAGAAGTGTAAGGGATGCCATGGATATGGATATCAAGACATTTAGGTCCAAGATGCAGAAAAGGTTCAGATTATCTAAGAAGATAGTTGAAAAATATAAGGATACCATATGTTTCATGGTAGAAATAGATTGCACTTGCATGGAGGCTGTCAAACCTAGAACCAAATGGATTCATCCTCTTGGTTATGAAGTGGAAGAACATGTGTAAGAAGGATATGCACAAGTTCTATTATATGCGCCCAAAGATCCTAATGAACCTAGGTGGGGCACTTACAGAGAGAAGACCAATGAAGTAGACACTATCTTACACAGTGCTGTTAACAAAAGGAAAGCATCCAGAGTTACATCTAACATACTAAAAGTTCATGGAGTCACTCAAGAAGATCTTGACAAAGCCAAAGAAGTCGAGATAGCCAAAGAACTTGAGAAGACTGAAGAGATCCAAAAGAAGAAGAAAGTAGAGAGCACCTCTGCACCGTCTACCACTATTGACCTAGACTCATCTCCACCTTCAATACCAAGAAAAAAGTCTAGAGGAAGAAAACAGGCGCCCACAAATCATCCATCATCAAGGAATAGTTGGAGCAAAGCAAGGAATACTCAAGCTCCTCCTGAGGTAGGATTTAGACCTAGTCTAAATGTCTTGAGGAACAAAATTGTAAATGAAGGTAGACTAGATACAATTGCTAAAGTAAATATCAAGAGATTGATAATACTGAGATACACTCTATGATCACATCTCATATGATAAATTTTAAGAAGTCAATTCTTGAACTCAAGACAGTGATACCAGATCAGTTATGGCACATATTGGAGATAATGAAAAGACATGCAATAGAGGAAGACATGAGGATTAGAGAAGAAACATTGGATACTCTTCTCCTTGTATGCTCACATGATGAGAAGGCTATTTTATTAGATCTGGTGAAGCCTCATCTCAGAACCAAGACAAGGACCTTACAGATTATGAACAAAGAGTATGAGACATAGGTAAAGAGATTGAAAAGGCATTTTCACAAGTGTTTATGGATAGACACATGTATCCATCAATGGCGCCTAAAACAAAGGTAACTCTATCTCCTCCTAAATAGGCTATAGAAGCAGTAATTCAGAATACACCTACAACAAGTCCATAGGTTTTAGTGCCCACAATAACAATAACTTTAGATACAGAAAAAGAATCAGAAGAAACTATAGTGGTTGATAATATCAAGATATCCATGACAACATCTAAAAAAGATATGGACAAAGTTGATAAAGCATTTGTAAGCACTGAAGAAATGTGCACTGATGATACATCTACACAACAAGATGAAGTTCCCACCAATGATCCAATTGACATAAATGAAGAAAAAGATACTCTGGGTGATGAGACACCAATAAAAGAGATACCAGTAAAGAGTGAATGCATGGATACCAGTCAAAATACTATATTCTCACCATCCATTCAACCATCTACCTTATTGTTGTCAAGGTTAACTCCTAATTCAACAAGTTTGGATGCATGGGGAGAAGAAGACCTAATCAAGATCAACGTTCTTGCTATGGAAAAAGAAAAGGAGAAACAAGTGACAAGGAACCCTCACTTTTTGGAATCAGTAAACATATTGAACGACTTAGTTCCTGCTGACAAGAAAGTAGCCAAAGTTCAATCTGTTGAAGATGTGGGCAGCATCTTAACAAACTTTAAATCACACTTTACAATTTTAGTAGAATCTGCTACTAAAATTGTAGAACATGAATATAAGAAGGAGAGTTTAAATGAATTTGTAAAGAATTTTACCTTAGACCTAAAATCCTTAAATATTGGGCAATCGATACTGAAAGAATTAGCAGCTAAAGGTAAGAAAGTAATAGCTAACTGCATGGATAGAGTGAAGTTCACCTCTGAGCACATTAAAAGGGTAGAAGAGGAAGAGATCATGGTGGACAGCATTAGGAAATTAGTTGAAACATCCACCCAAGGCATGAACATTCGCAACAATGTTTATCAAGGGAAGTTAGACAAGATTGAGGAAGCTAAGTTGGAGATCAACAAGATAAGAATAAGACAAACTCAGTTGAGAAATGCACTTGCACCATCTCTAGCAGTCTTAAATGAGAACTTCAAACAGATTGATGCCACCATTGTAACATATGATCAAGGTCCATGCATGGATTTGATGAAGATGGAGAAACTGACTTATGCCCTATGCACGCATCTTCATACAGTTGATGCAATGAAAGTATTCTGGCAGAAAGAGATCCAATCTCTTTAGATTGTGTACCCTGAAATTTACATGGAGTAAGTATGTAGAAGACTTACAAGTTTTTGTATAGATTTTTCATTAATGTCAAAGGGGGAGTAATATAGAATGTGTATATGTAGAGAAGTATATGTATATATCAATAAGATGTTATGATATACAATCATTTTCTGTGTTAAGTCATTTTGAGAAACTTGGCCACATTCCTTTGTTTCCATAAATGAAAAATGGGGAGATTATTGCCAAGTTGAATTCCTAAGAATGCATGACCTATTTTGCATTTTCATCGTGGCAACAAAGTCATGTTTAGTTGCTGTCATGAAAGACAAAAGGACTAAGTATGGAAAACAGGGCAGATAGAGATATTCAGTGATCAGCACATCAGCGCATGTGCAAGAGATTGAGTTAGCATATGTGCATTCAGATATATGTTGTATGATAGGTGTACATGCTACATCCAGACATGCATAGTATGGAACAATAGTATGGTGAAGTTATAGGTAGATCAGTAGACCAACAGTCCAGAAGACAACATGGAAGCTGACTAGTGTTTTGATCAGCGTGAATTATTTTGTTATGTAATGGCTAAGCACCTTTGATTATATGTTTGTAATAATTTAATTATCTTTTTTGTAAACATGCTTGAGCCGACTTGATTGGAAGCATTGTGTATTTTGTTTTAGGGCCGACTAGAGTCTTGTTTTGGGTCGCGCCTATTCGGATATGAACATATAAGTATGTAATGTAAAGTTATGTTACAAGTGTCAATTATGATGTAAGTGGAAGACATAGAAGATAAGTATGATGAAGTCAGTATATGATATATCTCTTTAAGAGAGTAAGAGAATTCACGCATACACGAAACTAATCAGACAATAGTGTCATCACAGCAGTTCACTTTTGATATATTGTATATCAACTTTCAGAAGGTTGTAGCCCTCATCCTATTGGGCAGTGAGCCTACGTAGTGAGCCATATACCTTTAATAGGGTTTTTGTAAAAGACTCCTAACAGGGTTAGACCTTTAACCAGGTCATTGTACTCATATTGTAAGGACTGCTTCTAACAGGGCAAAGGAACTTTAACTGGTTCATTATACTAGTACAATATTTGTGGGTACTAATTCCCTACGGGGTTTTCCTCTGATCAAGGTTTCCCCATAATCATATCTTGTGTTATGAGTTCTTATCTTAAGCTTAATTCAATGTAAGTTTGATTTATGTTTAAGTTGTTGAAAAGTAATTAATAGAAAAACACTGATTCACCCTCGCTCCCCCCCCCCTCTCAGTGTTTCTAACACAAAAGTACCTTGAAAGTGAATCATGGGTTAAGAGGGCTCTATCCAATTTAACCTGGATCAAATCCTTCCTGGTATGTCTATTCGACCACGTATAGTCAATGCCTTCCAAGTCAATATCTAATAAGGCTTCCTCATTGATATAGTCCACAAGATCAGATCTACTATCAAGCTGGGAAATAATACCACCCTTTTTTTCCTCATTTTTAAGAGTATTAAAGTCTCCCATTATCATCCAGCTAGCTTCTTGATAAATATTATGCATTTCTTTCAGTCTTTGCATATACTTTTGTCCACCTCTTCTAGTGTTAGGGGCATATATTGATTAGGTTCCAGCTGAAATTCTCCTTGAGGAAAGTAATCTTGACCACTACAATGTTCTTTTCACTAAGGATTAAGTTTCACACAACATTTTTATTGTTCCAAAAAATCCCAATGCCTCTTGAAGCACCTTCAGAATCACCTCCTATACTCCCATAAGCTTTAGACACATGCATTTTTTCTAGTTTTTCTTTAGGCATTTTAGTTTCTTGAATGAGTAAAATATCATGTTGTCTACCTCTAACCATGTTCCTAACAACATCTTGTTTATGGGGGATATTAATCCCTCTTATGCTCCAAGAAATAACTTTCATATTATAGACTTGGGGAACATATCTGAAGGATGGTGTGTTGTTTCCCATCTGCTATATTTTGTTTTTCTTCCTATTCTCTCTTTTTGTTATGTGATTCCCTTCCTTTTTAACTTTTAGGAGTGCCCACATGTGCCTTGTATTGTCTTCTCATTTAAACTCCCCCTTGACTTTGGTTTTCTTTTTAATTAGCTGATTCACTCATATTACCGTAGTTATGTTCCCCTTTTTCACCAGAATTTTTATTGAAGTTTTTTTTTCCTTTACCTGTGACCAAGGAGCTTCTTGGGTTTGAAGGTTTATCTCTGGTATTACATATCTCTCCAATCTTTCTTCACTCCATAGATCTACAATAGGGGATGAGGAATCATCATCACTATCTTTAGAAGTGCTACCATTGTGGTCATGTTCCTCGATGATTCCTTCTTCAGGATTAGGAGTTTCATCTCTTGTAGGGGGCATGCTTTCTGGACCCTCCAAATTTTTTATATTATTATCAGCTTCTAGCTCCTTCACTTTAGGTTTTTCTTTCTCTTGTCTAGGTTCTACCCTAACTTCTTGACACATATTATGTTATTTTTCCAAGGTGATTTGGTTTCCAGATAGCAGATTTTCCTATGATTCGTTACTTATTAAACTCTCTATTTTTTCTCCTGTTGACCTAGATAAATATTCCCTAAATAATTTTCATTTGGATTTATTTTCTTCTTCCATACATTTTTTGTTCCCTTTTATTTTCTTCTTTTTCTTTTAGTTCATTCAGCGGACACTGTTTAGCCCAATGCCCAACATTTTTACAGGAAAAACAAGAAAAGGGAAATGATTCATATTCAACAGTTTGGATGTGCTTACCTAGTTTAGAGTTGATAGTGATGATCTCAGGTAGATCCATCTTATGGTGTATGTTCACATATATTCTAGCATAGACCAGTCTAGATCTTGCGGCTTTCATCAGGTCTATCAACAGGAGTTCACCAATATCACTCGCAAGACCAATAAAGACATCCTCATGCCAATATTCCATTGGGAGGATATGTAATCTCACCCATTCAGGGGCCATATCAAATATATCATCATTCAGATCTAGATTTGTGACCCATTTTTGAAGAGCCAAGGATGCTTTGCCAAACATCTAGGGTCCTCCACATAGCACTTTTGATACATCTTCCATATTTGAAAAGACAAATGAGAAAAACCCCTTTGGTATTACTATAGTATCCACTTGTCCCTTGAGTTTCCATTTATGATAAGTAAACTCTTAGACAAGCTGAATATTAGATCTTACCCCCGTAAACTTACCAACCAGAGTAAGAGACATGGTAGAAACAGTATGGTCCACAAGGGGTTTAGGAATGGAAATACCAAAATAACGCTTACTGGGTTTTGAAATTTTGTTGATACTAGGAAAAGAAGATTTTCCTGAAGGTTTAATCCCAAATAACGACCACCAGCTACCTTTAGGTAGATTCCTATTTGAATCATGATCATTTTTATCAGCCAAAGAGTTCTTACCTTCTTATGAGGTTTCTCCTGGCCCACCATCTCACAAAGGAGAGTCCTTGACTTCATCTAAATCTTTAGTGGAGCCCTATTTTGTTGATCCTCCCACTTTCTTCTAGTCTCCTATAGCTGTAGATGCTAGGTTTCCTCTAGCTTCACTTTTGCCACCATCGTAGGTTTTCAAATTCTGTCCTGCCCACCTGTTCTCTCCAGCTCCCGCTCCTCCCATCTTGATGAAAAATTAATGTCAAATTATGATGTTTTCATTGGGTCATAAGGGTTGTTAAGTTTTCTTATGACATATTAATGTTTCCCAGGACTCCTTAGACCACTTACAACCACTTAAGATGCCTTATCATACACTAGTGAATGGTAATGTATCCTAAGGGGTTATAATGGGTCTTAAAACACATTATTGTGTCATAGGACCCCTTATGACCCCTTACAACCTCTAAGGAACCTTAATATGTATGGTAATAGGTCCTAAGGGGTCATAAGGGGTCCTATAACCTCTTATGACCCCTTAGGCCCCTTTAAAATGTCTAATATGTAGGGTAAGGGGTTGTAAGGAGTCCTATGACACTTTAATATGTCCTAGCACCCCGTATGACCCCTTAGAACCGTTTAGGACCCTTCTCACTACATATTAGGTTTTTTAAGGGTTTTTAATGGGTTTTAGGACACATTACTATGTCACAGGACACCCTAACACCCCTTAGGACCCCTTACCATACACTAATGTATGATAAGAGGTCATAAAGGGTCTTAAGAGGTCCTAAGACACATTAATCTTTCCTAGAACCACTTTTGACTACTTAGGACCCTTTAATACCCTTAAGATATATGTTAAGGTTCCCTAAGGGGTCATAAAGAGTCTTATGAGACATTAATGTGTCGTAAATGTATCCCAAGACCCCTTATTACCCTTTAAGACTCATTTCTCTAAATCTTATGAGTCGTGAGGATTTGTAAGGGGTCATAGTCCACACATTAATGTGTCTCAAGACACCTTAAACCCCTTATGACCCCTTACAACCCTTTACCATACACTAACAAATGTAAAGGGATCCTAGAATTGGTTGTAAGGGGTCTTAAGGGGTTCTTAGACACGTTAATTTGTTATATGATCTGTTATGACCCCTTACAACCCTTTAGGACCCCCTAAGATGTATGATAAAGTGTCCTAAGAGATCCTAGGACATATTACTATGTCCTAATATATCCTAAGGTGTCCAAATAAGTTGTAATATGTATTAATGGGTCCTAGAAACCCATAACACACCTTATTAGCCATTACAACCCATAAGAATACATATTAGGGTTCTTGGTACACTTTAACAGGTCTTAAGAGGTCAGAGGACACATTATTGTGTCTTAGGAAACCATAAGACCCCTTACGACCCCTAAGATGTACTCTTAGGATTCCTAATGGGTCATAATGTGTCATAAGGGGTTGTAGGATGCATTAATGGGTCCTTGTTCCCCTTAAGGTACCTTACGACCTCTAAGTTGTACTCTTAGGATTCTTTAAGGAGTTGTAAGGTTAATAAGCAGTTAAATGACATAGTAATGGGTCCTAGGACCCCTTAAGACAACTAATAACCCTTAATATGTACTCTTAGTCTTCATAAGTGGTTGTAATGTGTCATAAATGGTTGTAAGATGCATTAATGTGTCACAAAACCCCTTGAGAAATGTTACAACCCCTTAGGAACCCTCATAATATATCCTAGGGTTCCTAATACATATTAATGTTTCTTAAGGGGTCATAGGACATAGTATTGTGTCTTAGGACCCCATAAGACCCCTTACAACCCCTAAGATGTACTCTAAGGATTCCTAATGGGTGATAAGGTGTCAGAACGGGTTGTAGGACCTATTAATGGGACACCTTATGACCCCTAAGATGTACTCATAGGCTTTCTAAGGAGTCGTAGGAGTCATTAATGTATCATAGAACCTCTTAAGACACCTTATGACCCCTTAGGAACCCTAATAATTCATCTTACAGGTCCTAGTATACATTAGGGTGTCTTAAGGGGTCATAGGACAGATTAATGTATTTTACGGCCCCATAAGACCCCTAAGATGTATTTTTAGGTTTCTTATTGGGTTGTAAGGGGTGATAAGGGGTTGTAGGATGCCTTAACGGGTGTTAGGACCCCTTAAGACACCTTAGTACCCCTTAGGAACCCTAATAATACATATTAGGGGTCCTAGTACACATTAAACGGTCTTCAGGGGTCATAGGACACATTATTGTGTCTTAGGACCTCGTAAGACCTCTCTCTCTCTCTCTATGTCCCTTCCCCAACTTGTGACTCTTTGTGTCTCCCTCCCTTAAGGATTTTGTTATGGTTTACATAACGCATATGTGTCATAGTTCGCACATGCTATAGCGCATATGTGCTATGTAAACCATAAATTTACATACCGCTAGCCTAAGGTTTTTATTTGCCTTGGAGATCCAACCCAAAGGCGTGGAGGATTAAAATAGGTCTGAGATGTATTTTCTAGCAAACCTAAAAAAATTTAACTTTTTTTTCTTGTGTGCTCACTGTCAGGTTTGCACAAGATTCAATAACAATAAAATTATACGGCTTGATATTGTAGATCTCTTTGTTATCTATCTAACCATATATCTTATTTTGAATTATCATTATGTTAAGTTTTTCATCTCTAATTTCTTTTGTAAGTAGGTCCATTTTTTGTCAAAAACCAATGTGTATTCATTTTTTTCTTAGATTTTGGCTCATTCATCAAATTTTGAAACAAATTAAATTTTCAAAAACTAGACTCCTTTCTACACATTTAAAAAAAAAAAAAGTTTTGATTTTCGATTAGTTTTCAATGATTTTTAGGGGGAGCACACAGGAATTTCAATTTTTCAGGATGTGTCCACATGGAAAATCACAACAAATCATACTTTCATCGTATAATTAGTATAAAAATTCATGACAAACTAGGAGGTGTTATCTAATTTATCACTAGTGTGATTAATTTCTATTTACAAAAAAAGTTAACATTTTAGGGGGAGCACACGAAACGCTATGTTATGTTTTATTCACAAAAAACAAGACCAATTTTTGTGTTCCCCTTTTTGAGGGCCTTAATCTCAACCATTTCTAATTTAAATTAGTAGTTTAGAAACTATATTCAGAGTATTAAAATTCTTGTTTTTGTCACATTTTGAAATTTTGAGTGTAACTATTCTCTATTTCTCTTTGAAATTTAGAGTTTGCTGATTTCAGATAAAAGTGGCATCTTATACCCCCTTTTTGGTTCCCCATATTTGTACACTTAACCTTCAATAGTTGAGTAATTTGATGGAGGATTATGAAATAGAATGTGAAGATGTGGTCATAAAGTTTTGGTACAATCATTGAAGGAAGATGCAAGTGAATGGTTCTCATATTTTCTACTATGTTCAATCAGCTCATGAGATGAGTTCAAATTAGTCTTTATGGAGCAATTTGGTGAGAAAATTTGTCACTTCTTGGTTCTTAGTGAGTTCATGGGCATTCATGTCAGACAAGATGAGTTGCTTCCTATGTTTAAATTAAGATTTATGAAGGCATTGAAGAGAGTTACTCAGAAGTGTACACCTTAGGATGAAATAACACTAATTTTATACTTAGGGGCATTTGACAAAGAAATGAACTATAGTTTCAGGAGTGAAGACCCATCCAGTTTGCATAACACATTCTACATTTCAATGAATATTGAGATGGTTTCTAAGTATGGAATGATAAGATGACTTAAGCCTATTAATAAAGCTTTGTTTGTAAATGAAAAGTGTGGTTCTAAGATTGTAAATAATATTCAGAATATTGACCACCTTGTTGTTCATAATTAGATAATATCTATTGATGCAAATTGGATTGAGTCTCAAATTTTAAATCAATATTTAGTAGTTCCTAGTAATTCCATAACACATACGCAAGGATTTATTTATGAAGAGAGAAAGAGGTCTGTGAATAATGAAGAGGTTAGATCAAGAAGAGTTGAGGAGCAGCCAAAATGAATTTAGTTCAACTGAAGAGCTCACAAATGTTAATGATGATATTGAAGCGGTACTTCCATTTGCAAGTGAACATAAGTGCAATAATGCTTGTTGTCATAGTGTTCATGAAATATTCTCTAATTCTGATTTTGAACCATTTGTTACTTATAAAAAATGAAAATGACTCACATAGTGATGGTACTATTGCTAATGCTAAATATGAAAGTATGGTGTTCCTTCATCCTATCCCATATTATGAAGAAAATGATATGGATTGTCACTCTTCTTCTCCAAGGAATCATATTGAGGCTGAGATGCAATCATTTAATTTACAAGAAGATGATATAGAAAAATTTCTTAACTACATGGAAACAAAGGTTATTAATGAAATGTTTGGAAACAATGGTCTTGGTGAGGAAAGTGTTCATAATGAGGGCATCTTTTATTAGAATACCAATGATGATTTTTTTTTAAATCTATATGAGCCTACTTTTGAGAGTTTTATGAAGATATCTCATATGACATAGAAATAAAATGTGATTATATACTTTTACCAGAGATGGAAGTGTTCATCTTTGATGTTAGAATTAAAGATATTGACTTGAATCATTGTAATGATACAAAGGAAATAAGTGAGGCCAATTGTAGACAGTTAATATATTGTCAAGTTGAAGTCAAGGATGTTGGTAATGTTTCATATAGTAGTAATTCATATCAGGAAGACATGTAATATGATGAGTACATTTATAATGGGATTCCTTCTGACCTGTTTGATCCCCATCTTGAATTTTTCCACGTGGACATGCATGAAGATTTTGAATTTGCTTAAGAAATTTTACTTGAGACAAAATTAACATATATTTTTGCAAAAGTGGGATATCAAGGATGTTAATATATTATATTCAAGGAATTCTCAAAGTAATCAGTGTATGGGAAAGATTCATTATCATGATGAACATATTTTATAAGTATGATAAGATATTGTAGTTGTACAATGAGCCAGAATATGAATTTTTTTAGTTATTTTCATAAGCATGATAATTTTCTCCCTAGTCTGCATCAACAAACCAATGATGAATGTACTTTGAATGTGAAAAGTAATGTTGAGGTAAAATATGATGATATAAACTATGTGGTTGAATATGAGTGTTTACATTTTTTAGTCTAGTTGGCTGAAGTTTTCCAAAAACATGATAATGGGTTGAATCTTGAAGAATGTTATTGTTACCCAAATTTCCCATTCTGTGCATTTGGTCTGGTTTACCCTGTCTGGTTTCTTCTGTCTTATTTTTCCAGGGTTTTAGATCCTCACTAAAACCCTTAAAGCCCTAAGAATCCCTAAGTCTTCATGTTTAAGTGAGGTAATAAACCCTAGGCCATGGCTCTTATATTTCATCATTACTTTTTAAGTCACTAAGAGCATGTGCTTTATTTCTCAGTCTCTTGATCGCTTTGCCCTGGGTGAATATTCCTTTTCTTCTCTTGACTCTACATCTTCCTTGTGTCACGTAGTCTCGTGACCCATTGGAATATTCCCTACATGTCTCCCAACTTTTCGTTTGTTCTTTGGTCGCGAGGTCGCCAGATCCATGTTACAAGTCACATAAAGAACATGACCCACCTCAGTCACTTGATCGCGGTGAAATTTGATTCAAGTTATTAAGTTGCGCGAGTGCGCGATGAGCTACAAATCGCAGTCATCGTGCAATCGCGATCTATTCTTGCCTAGGTCCCATCCGTTCCCGACTGTGCGACGAGCCGAACGATAATGTCATTGCGCACTCGCCGAGTAGAAGAGATGAAGATGATATAAGTTGCGAGTATGCGATGAGAAAAGAGGACAAGTCATCGCTTAGTCGTCGATGGATAAAGGCAAATAGAATGCTGCTCGCGACCTTGCGATGAGTAGAAGCGGGACCCATCGCGCAGTCGCAGGGAATAAGGATAAGTCAAAGAGCAGCCTGCGAGTGTGCGACTGAAGAAAACAAAGGAAAGGGTTGCTCGCGACTGCGCGATCAATAAAAGAAAGCTGCTTGTCGCTCGATCGTCGATGTTTCTAGGATATCAGAGATCAGCTCGCGACTGAGCGATTAGCAGAAAGCAAGGCCTCGTCGCTCACTCGCCGAGAAATTCACACAAAGGAAAAATAGTCTACAGGTCTGCGACGAGCTGGGGGAGGAATGTTGTCACGCACTCACCGATCAAAAGGGATGAGAGAAAAGAAGCCCGTGACTGTGCGATGAAGTAAAAAATAGAGGTCGTCGCTCGGTCGCTGATCAGATTTGAAGTGTAAAAAAAATAGCTCACGAGTGCGCGACGAGCAGAAAAGGAGGCTCATCGCCCAGTCACTGCAGTTGTCAAGTGAAAGAGAAAGGGATTGTGAGTGTGCGACTGAGGAATAAAGTGGCTTGTCGCTCAGTCATCGATGGATAAAGGGAGAAATAGAAAGCAGCTCGCGAGCGTACGACGAGCAAAAAGTGGTGCTCGTCGCTTACTCACCGAGCAATGAATACAAAGAATGAGGCCCACCTTCAGTCGCTTGATCACGTGAAAAATTCAACAATTGATAAAATGTCTTCCGACTTGGCTACCATCCCTTGGTCGCCTTGTCGCCAGAACAGACGATGACTCAGCTTCCTCAGTGTGCAAACAGATGGACCAGTGGCTATGTGACAGGTGGCATATGGCAGGTGGATGTGGGTCCTCAGTTGGGTGATCGCCAGATGGAGAAGATGGGTCAAGCGACTTTGAGACTAAATATTCTTTCCCTTCAGTCGCAGGATCGCTGGATAAGTTAAAGGTATGCTCAGTTTTCAAGCGATTAAGCGACAGCCGTCTGATGCAAAACACAGATGATCCAACGGCGGACGCGTGGTCGAGTGATCAAAGTGCCCTATGTGAAAAGTACTCCCGACTCAGCGCCAAGGGTAGTCGCGTTGTCGCTGAAAGGGTTAAGGGCACATGCTGACTGATAAGAAGGATTCCCCAACTTGGCGACTAAGTGTGGTCACGTAGTCTCAGAACAGAAAGATAGCATCTAGCGACTGGGCGACGAGCCATGACGGTTAAAGGTGACAGTTAGGCGCTGGGTCGCTAGAAGAATGATGAGTTAAGTGAAATGCCTCACGACTTTGATTTCACACAGTCAGGATGTCGCTGGATCTGAGCTCGGGTTAAACAAAGGTAAAAAGTGCTTTGTCACCAGGTCGTGATATTTTACCATGGTTAAGAGCTGATGCTCGCAACAAGGAGACTAACGGTTAGTCGCGTGGTCGCGGGACTTTAAATTTGAATGTTTGGCGGCAGTTTTGGCACTGTGATAGCTTGGCAGCCATGGTTCCTCTGTGCTCATGTTCCAGAGCTGATCAGAAAGGTTTCATTTGCAAAAGGCCATGCACAGAGAGTCTGTTGATCCCTGGAATAGATTTGTTCGACGTCGGTAGAGAAACAGAAGATTCAGAGACGTGGAAGGAGATGCAAAGTCCAATCAAAAGTTATTTCTCTCGGGTGCAGTTGGCAGAAGGACATGGTCGTGATTGATGGCTCATTGATGAGAATTTGAGCGGCGGCCGTCAGGGGTCACTTCTCGTCCTGGGGGTCATGATCAGCTGGTGAGCATTCATGACAGGGTCTAGTGCAGAGTATAGCTGATTTTATCCAGGTTGCTTGTCCACGATGCGTAATCCAGTACAGGGATGGGCGCAAGTTAGGAAATCTGATCTGATCGATTCACTTGGTGCACATTTATGGCTAGATTAGATTTTTTCCTAGGGTCAATTAGTACATTGTGAATCTGTAACCCTAGTTAGGTTTTTGGACTCCTGCCTACGTGCAGTTGAGGGTGGTATAAAGAGTTTTTGAGAGCCTTAGTGCTCAGATTTTGGCATTTTGTAAAGAGAATTTATTCTCTCTTGGAGTTATCTGAGGCATTCTTTCTGACCTCTGGATTTTACATTTTGTAATTCTCTCATTGATCATACAAACATTCTGGAAGTACTTTGTGATAATTCTTCATATCCCTATGCTTCCTGGTTTGTATTATCTCTTATTGGATTGAAGTTTATGA
>MU223187.1:544679-567452 GCA_018584345.1 Thuja plicata | reverse complement strand
GACCTGGTTCCTCCATTAGTTTCATTCCTCTATACTGAGATCCAAGCCCTAATTTCGGTGCATCACCTAGTAGGTAGTTTGCTTTCAGTCATTTCCCTTTCATGCAATCCTTCTATCCCTTTCCCTCTAAAGATTTACTTTCCTGTTTAAGAAGAAAATTAAGGTGATTATCCAAGAGGAACCAGCCTAGAACCTGGAGGTCTCATCTCGATTAGCATAAGGTCCCACAACCTTGAGATGATTCCCATGTTATACTGGATTATCAAGACCAAGAGAGCTTGAGATCAGAGGCGCAAATTCAGTGTATAAGAGTTATATTTTGCATTATGAATATGACATAGGTTTTCCATGCAAATATCAATCTTTTGAGCTGATCCCTAATGATGAAATTTAGGATGATAAATAATATGCTCACATGGTTGATTGTAAGAGCACGCAAATTGATGTAAAATATAGTAAGTGTGGTTAGATGCATTTCAACGAATTTTTTAGATTGAAAGTTTTTTTGTGCAATGAGAATCAATTTTTTGACAAGGGTAAATATTGGTTTTATCTTCTTTGTGGCTTGGGGCTGCCAATGGGAGGGTAATTAGGATTTTCAAAAGCAATGTGAATAAGGAACTTAATGGAGTGATTAGTCACCTGGTTTGCTTTTATCAAAGATTTGAATCTTAGTTATGCCAACAAGGTGCATAAATCCGCATTAAAGGAATTGTTGGCACCTTCAAATCTTGAAAGAATTTGAAGTGGCCATGTTGAAAATTTGACTAGGGTTGGAAAGACACCCCTGATAATTTGTTTGAAAGGGGAAAGTTTGAGAACCAATAAGTTTGATTCCTAATGAGAATCATAAAAGATAGCTTTGGTTTGCGTTGATCTCCTCTCATTAAGCTCGTGTATCCATTTTTAGCCTCCTAGAGTTAGTTTTGATAAGTATTTAAAGTACCTAGTTTGAGGGTATTAATACAAATTTGAAATATTGTATGGTCCTAGAAAATTCAAATGACTTACTTTGGAAGATTATATCTCATGCCCAGTTGACTTTCATGATCAAAGAGTCATTCCTCATGTTGCAAACATGAAGGTGAAGATGCATACTTATTGTTGAGTCCTAGTTAGTTCATTTGACATATTTGCCAAGTCAAAAGAAAAATCAATTTATTCAGATTTACTAGGTGTACATTGCAAAATTATCAGTGGGCCTACTTTGAAAGTTAATAATATTTGATCGGTTAGACATTGTGACTAGTCAGTTTCTACCTTGTAGTCCCAGTATGAAAATGAATTCATATGCAGACTTTTAGATTCTCAGGAGTTCATTTTCTGAGACTCCCAAGCCCAATTTGAATGTAATTTATTCATATTTTCAGTGTTTTAGTATTGTATTTACAAGATAGCTTTTTTCATAAAGTCATATTTCATAATCAGATGATTTTCACAAGAGACCAATTTTTCCCTTCTACTATTTGTATCTTAATGTACCTATATGCAATATTTTGGGCTTCTGGGACTTTCTTTAACATTTTTACCAGATCCAAATGAAATACAATTTATTATTTTATGACCTGTTTAGTTGCAGAGAAAATTAAATGAACAACTTTGGAGATTAAAATATCTCACCTCATGCATCAATAGGTAGAGTTATTTTGCATGATTATATGTATATAAATTTTTATGCCAACCATTTTGTTGGGTTTAGTAATGTGCTTTGGACACATTTTAAGGTTTTCTCCTAAAGCTACTTGCTAGTTCTGGGCAAATTGCAGAATTGTTATAAATCAATTTCTAGTGTTTGTGTGTTTCATGATTTCGGTCCAGATCAATGATGAATTTCTTCAAGTTGGTTCCAAGGCTCAATTGTTGGAAAAGTTGTTCAAGCGCGAAAAAAATTTCAGACAGGCCCAAATGGGGACCCCTCTTGCTTCATAAAGTTGAATCTTTCAGGTTAAACTATTCAAATGAGGGGATAATGAGATATTCTTTCAGATACAGATAAATTATATAAGTGATTTAAACCAAAAGATCCAAGAATAATTTTAATGATTAAAAATATTCCCAAGGCCATTGTATCTGTTAGATGAAAATCTATGATGGAAAATAAGCTAAGATAAATGCCATGGTCCTACTAATTAAAACCGGCAAAGTTGAAAATGGGCGCAGAAACATAAGATTTCATTAAGGAAAAGAAAGTGATTAACCCTGCATCTACATGCAAGAAAAGAACAAAATGTGAATTGATGAGCGAAATGGAGTGGAAGAATGTAAAAATAAGGGAAATAAGGTCATGTGCTTCTGCGCAACTGGAAAAATCTAATGTTTATAGATATTTTTGCCCTAACTTTTTTTGATCAAGTTGAGTTTTAAATAGTCTGATGGTTTTATTAAGGGGTCATAGGACACATTTCCTCATAAGACCTCTCTCTCTCTCTCTCTCTCTCTCTCTCTCTCTCTCCCACCCACCTTCTGGCTCTTTGTGGCTCCCTCCCTTAAGGAGTTTTTTTTAGTTTACATAGTGTGTACATTTTATAGTTTGCATGTGCTATAGCGCCTATATGCTATGTAAATCATAAATTTGCATAGCATTAGCATGTGCAAAATTTTAACTACAGTGAAATTTCCCAAGCCTAAGGTTTTGATTTTCCTTGGGTATACAACCCAAAGGCTTGGAGGATTAAAATAGGTCTAAGACGTACTTTCCAGCAAACCTTTAATTTTTATTTTTTTTCTTGTGTGCTTCCTGTCAGGTTCACATGTGGTTCAATAACGATCAAATAAGACAGCTTGATATTTTAGATCTCTCTATTAACTATCTAACCATATATTTTATTTTGAATTATTATTATGTTAAGCTTTTCATCTCTAATTTCTTTTGTAAGTAGGTCTGATTTTTTGTCAAAAACCAACATGTAATCATTTGGGCTTAGATTTTGGCTCACTTATCAAATTTTGAAACAAATTACATTTTCAAAAAGTAGACTCCATTCTACATGCTTTAAAAAAAAGAATTTTTGATTTTTGATTAGTTTTCAATGATTTTTAGGGGGAAAACACACAAATTTCATGTTTTCAGGATGTGTCCACTTCGGAAAATTACAAAAAATTATACTTTCATCAAATAATTAGTAGATAATTCATGATAAACTAGGTGGTGTTAGCTAATTTTTCAATGGAATGATCAATTTTTTTTGTTTTTAAGTTAACATTTTAGGGGGAGCACACTAGATGGTATGTTATGTTTTTTTCACAAAATACAAGACCTCTTTTTGTGCTCCCCCTTTTTGAGGGCCTTAATCTCAACCATTTCCAAAGTAAATTAGTAGTTTAGAAACTATATTTAGTGTAAAGCAATTATTATTTTTGTCACATTTTGAAATTTTGAGTGTAACTGTCCTCAATTTCTTGTTGAAGTTTAGAGTTTGCTGATTTCAGAAAAAAAAAAAGAAAGTGGCATCTTATACCCCCTTTTTGGTTCCCCATTTTTGTGCACTTACCCTTCAATAGTTTAGTTATTTGATAGAGGATTATGAAATAGAATGAGAAGATGTTGTCATAAATTTTTGGTACAATCATTGAAGGAAGATGGAAGAGAATGGTTTTCAAATTTTCTACTATGTTCAATCAGCTCATGAGATGAGTTCAAATTAGTCTTTATGGAGCAATTTGGTGAGAAAATTTGTCAGTTCTCAGTGAGTTCATGGGAATTCATGTCTGAAAAGATGAGTTGGTTCCTAATTTTAATTGCATATTTATTAAGGCATTAAAGAGAGTTCCCGAGAAGTTTACACCTGAGGATGAAATGTCACTAATTTTATACGTAGGGGCATTTGACAAAAAAAAGACCTATAGGTTGAGGAATGAAGACCCATCCTGTTTGCAAAAGGCATTCTAGATTTCAATGAATATTGAGATGGTTTCTATGTATGGAATGATAAGATGACTTAATCCTATCAATAAAGCTTTGTTTGTAAATTAAAAGTGTGGTTCTAAGGTTGTAAATAATATTCAGAATATTGACTAGCTTGTTGTTCATAATTAGATAATATCTATTGATGCAAATCAGATTGAGTCTCAAATTTTGAATCAATAGTTAGAAGTTATTGGTGATTCCATAACACATACACAAGGATTTATTGATGAAGAGACAAAGAGATCTATGAATAATGAAGAGGTTACTTCAAGAAGAGTTGAGGAGCAGCCAAAATTAATTTAGTTGAAATGAAGAGTTCACAAATGTTAATGATGAGATTGAAGGGGTACTTCCATTTCCAAGTGAACATAAGTGCAATAATGCTTTTTTTCCTAGTGTTCATAAAAAATTATCCAATTCTGATTTAGAACCTTTTGTTACTTATAAACATGAAAATGACTCACATAGTGATGGTACTATTCCTAATGCTAAATATGAAAGTTTGGTGTTCTTTCACCCTATCCGATATTATGAAGCAAATGATATGGATTGTGACTTTTCTTCTCCACGGAATCATATTGAGGCTGAGATGGAATCATTTATTTTACACGAAGCTGATATGGAAAATTTTCTTAACTATATGGAAACAAAGGTTGCTAATAAAATGTTTGGCAACAATGGTCTTCGTGAGGAAAGTGTTCATAATGAGGGGGTATTTTATGAGAATAGCAATGACGATTTTTTTTCAAATTTGTATAAGCCTACTTTTGAGAGTTTTCATGAATATATCTCATATGAGATAGAAATAAAATGTGATTATATACTTTAACAAGAGATGGAAGTGTTTAGGTTTGATGTTAGAATTGAAGATATTGACATGAATCATTGTAATGATACAAAGGACATTAGTGAGACCAATTGTAGAGAGTTAATATATGGTCAAGTTGAAGTCAAGGATGTTGGTAATGTTTAATATAATGGTAATTCATATCAGAAAGACATTTTCTATGATGAGTACATTTGTAATGGGCTTCCCTCTGGCCTATTTGAGCCCCATCTTGAATTTTTCCATATGGACATGGATGAATATTTTGAATTTGCATTAGAAATTTTACTTGAGACAAAAGTAACATATATTTTTGCAAAAGTGGGATATCAAGGATATTGATATATTATATTCAAATAATTCTCAAAGAAATAAATGAATGGGAAAGATTCATTATCAGGATGAACATTTTTATCAGTATGATAAGATACAGTTGTACAATGAGCCAGAATATGATTTTTTTTTGATTTTCATAAGCATGATAATTTTCTCCCTAGTCTGCACTAGCAAGCCAATGATGAATGTATTTTGAATGTGCAAACTGGTGCATGAGCACCCCAAAATTCATCCACCATAAGCACACTAGTCGAACCAAGAATAAAGGGTTAGGTTATTGATTTGATCTTGGATCCAATGTGATTAATAAGTCCTAAATTGTAAGACAAGGGGACACTAGGTGATTTTATAAACCTAGTTGTCTACCTTAGTCATTTTGGACAATATTGGGTAGATTAGACTAGAATAGTATAGGAAACCTAATGAATGGTATAAATATTAATTTAACCTTTCTAAGGTCTCCTACAGAGTCTAAACACAAAACTTTTCAAGTTTTGTCACATTGGACATCTTTCGTTAAAAGTTGTCAAATATTGTCAAAGTTGTTAATGTTGCATAGTGTAACTTTTGAATCGCAACTTTCATAACCACTTTTTTGATTGGAAATTCTTGCTAAATGTATGAAAAGGTTGAAAAACCTTACTCCATGGGGGAGTGAATCGATTGTAAATTTTTGATAGTGAAATCAACAAAATTCAACTATTTTTCTGTATTTTCAACTATTTTTTTGAGTTGTATAGATCCCAATGCACCATTGAAGGATTCCAAAAGTTGGTCATGTGTCTCATATGAATTTTGAATTTTTTTGAGGTTTAGAAGTGAAAGGGATCAAAAATTATGTAATATTGACTATCCATTGGTCACAGGAGGGCCCTAATTAGGGTTTCGAGACAAAATTTGTGTTTCCTAGACACTCCACCATGGGAAAAATATAAGACTTGGCAGATTGAAATGAGGGATGATTTAATTTAATAATTTATAGGTCTTAGATCATGAGGCATTTGATGGAGGAAGGAAATGTTAAAACCTTTGGACACGCATCTAGATGTGACTGTCCATAATTTGGTTTTTGAAGCACAAATTGGGATAGGGATGGAATGAAGACCTAAATCCTTAGATTTATAAGTTTTGTGTGATCCCACAAGTGTTCCAATTTGAAGGATTGGAAAGTGAATCTAACTTCATGCGCTTTCTTTGGAAAAGTGACCTAATTGCTCAATTAGGCCTAGGAGAGAATTGTGAACAACATGAGTTAGGAGATTAGTCAAGAGTCCTGGCTTGGAGGGTGTTTTTGGTAAGTGTATTTGAACATTTAAGGGTGGTTAATACTTTAATTTTTAGGTTTCCATGTGATTTTCCTTCACTTATCCATTGTTTCTCCTTGTAGCCCTATAGTGGGTTGAGTGTACAAATTGAGTCTCAAAGTTGAGTAAGTGTGGGATTTGTCTTTTATTACATCTAACTAAGGTGTTTAACCTTTCAGAACCCCTATTCCATCCCTAGATTGATTTGTTCTATTTGTGGCTTAATAATGCCTTAAGGGTAGTGAAGACTAGAAATTGAATCTAGTCTTGTATGTGGGTTTTGGGAACTCTAGTGGAGTCCTAGATTATATGGTGTTGGGAAGGTATCTTGAACCTTTGTGGAATTGTTTTACATAGTTTGGGGCTCTACTCCAAGTGGTATCAGAGCAAGTCGTAGATATATGGAGGAAGACAAGTTGCAACCATGTCGGATGGTGGAGAAAACAATGAACCTCTTAATAGGATGACCAATGGAGAATTGCCGAGAGTGGTGAAATAACATGATGTGGAAATGAAGTTGACGAGACAAGAAAAGGAAAGAATCAAGAAACAAGTAAAGAGAGAGAGTGGTGGAAAATCTAGAGTTGAAGAGGAGGGGAGTGATGAAGAAACCCCTTGGAAAGAGGATGAAGAAGAAGTGCCTGCAGAACAGAGGCTTCTCTTGAAGACTTTGAAATGCATGGAGAGAAGGACCATGGACAATAAACTTGATCTACCTATCTATATTGGGAAGATGGATCCAAAATAATTCATGGATTGGGTTTAAGCACTCACTAGTTTCTTTTACTATGAGGAAATACCAGAGCATCAGAAGGTTAAGATAGAAAATTTCAAGTTGAAGGGATCAGCCCTAACTTGTTGTAACTTCACTCAACCAGAGAGGGTGAAGATGGACAAGAATCCAATAAGCACTTGGAAGGAGATGGTGACCTTGATGAAGGAAGCTTATATGCCTAAAGACTAATAAATTAAACTTCATGGGAAGAGACAAATTTTAAGGCAAAAAGGAGATGGAGATCTCAATTTATACTAAAGAATT
Source organism: Thuja plicata (assembly GCA_018584345.1). Classification (NCBI taxonomy): domain Eukaryota; kingdom Viridiplantae; phylum Streptophyta; class Pinopsida; order Cupressales; family Cupressaceae; genus Thuja; species Thuja plicata. The sequence goes on along the minus strand of MU223187.1, from coordinate 560,040 downwards.
CTATAAACATACCATGAAATATAAGTTGGTGGAGCTAGAGAGTGTCAAAATTTCTAGGTATATGCAAGGGATAAGTATAAAAATTCAAGATAAACTAAGTATATATTCCCCTACTAATATCCAAAATTTCTATCAATTAGCACTGAAAGTTGAGGAAAATCTCAAGAGGAAGCAAGATCAAAGTGGAAGAGGAAGAGGCTAGGGAGACTTTGGCAATAGAGGAAGAGGAACAAATAGTGGGAGAGGGTAAACTCCTAGAAACTTTGGAGAAAGCATTCAAGAGAACTCTTTTGGAGAAAGTTGTTCTAGAGGCTCTTATAGAGGGAGAAGAGGAGATTCAAGCGAAACATTTGGAGGGAGAAGTTCAGGACCTCCAATGTGTTACAGATGTAACCAGCAAGGGCACTTAGCATCCAAGTGTCCAGAGAAGGAAAATAATCAAGTAGAGAGATGGGAAAACATAGTTAGAGAAGAAGATAACCAAGGAGACAATACACATGGGTCTTATGCACCGCCTACGGAAGGAGAAGTACTCATGATGATGAGGAAATTTTTGAAGGCTCCAAGAACTCAAGAACTCCCTCAGAGGAAGAGTCTATTCAGGACCACCTGCAAAGTGGGAGACAAGGTATGCAAGATGGTGATTGACAGTGGGTCTACTGACAACTTGGTGTCAGAAGAAGCAGTAAAGAAAATTAAGTTGAGAAGGGTGCCGCATCCAATCCCTTACAATGTTTCATGGCTGACAAAGAACCAACAAATTATCATAGAAGAGAAAGCATGGGTGGAATTCCAACTTGGAAAGTACAAGGACAAGGTTCTCTATGACATTGTTCCCATGGATGCCTGCCATTTGCTACTTAGGAGACATTGGAAATATGATGTGGAGGCTCACCATGATGGAATATTGAACACCTATTCAATCAACTACAAAGGAGAAAAGGTAACTTTCTTACCCATGTCTGATTCTGCAGAAGAACAAAAAGATCCTAAATTTTTATTGTAGGAGAAAAGAGTTTTTGAAAATTGTGAAAGAAGAAAAGACCCCTTGTTATGCCTTAGTCATTTTACATAAGTATGATAGACCTAAGAAGGTTGATAAGGAAGTGAAACCCCTAAGAAGAGTAGGCCATAAAGAAGTAAGACCTACTTTAACAATATAAAGACATTGTAACAAAGGATTTTCCAAATGAATTCCCCAAATCAGAGATATAAGCCATAATATAGGATTGATTCCAAGAGAAACACTACCAAACAAGGTAGCATATAAGTTGACCCTAGAGAAAAATAAGGAGAAGGAAAGACATATCCAAGAACTCCTAGATAAGGGATTGATAACAAAAAGTCCTAATCCTTGTGCAGTACCTTCTCTTTTGGCTCCTAAGAAGGAAGGCACATGGAGATTGTGCTCTGATTCTAGAGAAATAAATAGAATCACAATTAGGGATAGGTTTCCTATGCCTAGGATAGAGGATCTATTGGATCACTTAGGAGGTGCAAGGTACTATTCAAATATGGATTTGAAAATTGGCTACCACCAAATTAAGATTAGGACTGGTGATGAATGGAAAACTACCTTTAAAACCAATGAAGGCTTGTATGAGTGTGGAGTGATGCCCTTTGGCCTATAAAATGCTCCCAACACATTCATGAGGCTCATGAATGAAGTGCTCAAACCATTCCTTGGCATATTTTTCATAGTGTATCTTGATGACATCCTTATTTTTAGAAAGAATAAGGAGGAACATTTGGAACATCTTAGCTTGGTCCTTAAGAGATTGCATGAAGAGAAGCCTTTTATAAATTTGTAGAAATGTGCTTTTATTTAGGAAGAGATTGCATATTTGGGATTTGTGATCTCATGAGAGAATGTTAAAATTGACCATGAGAAGGTAGAATCCATCTTTAATTGGCCTTCTCCTAGGACCATGACAAAAGTTAGGAGTTTTCATGGGCTTGCATCTTTTTACAGAAAGTTCATTAGAAATTTTAGTCATTTGTGTGCTCCAATCCTTGAAACCATTAAGGGTGGACAGAAGTGTAGGTTTGTGTGGAAAAAAGATGCAGAAGAATCCTTCCAAATTCTAAAGAAAAAGGTAATGGAGAAACCTATCCTAGTGTTTTCTGATTTTCAAAAGATATTTACTATTGAATTTGATGCTTCTAACCTAGCTATAGGGGTTGTCTTGAGCCAAAAAGGGAGGCATGTAGACTTTTTTAGTGATAAACTGAATGAAGCAATGAGGAAATACTCCTCTTATGACTTGGAACTATATGAATTAGTCGAATAATTGATGAAATGGAGGCATTACATCTTGCCAAAAGAATTTGTTGTCTTCACGGATAACCAAGCATTGAGTCTCTTAAACAGTCAAGAGAAACTAAGCCACAAAAATATGAAATGGGTAGAATCAATACAATCCTACACCTTTTCAATAAAACAAAAGAATGGATTTTCTAATAAGGTGGAAGAAGCATTGAGTAGTTGGACTCTAACAGTGCAAGAAATCCAACTTCAAATTGTAGGAATTAATTCATTTAAGGATATGTATAAGGATGATGATGATTTCAGTGTCATTTATAAAGTATGTTCTGACTTTTCTGAGGCTTATCAAGTTGAGTATGTAGGTTAATTGATCCAAAATTTTGTATTGTTCAAAGGACACTAGTTATGCATCCAAAAGTATTCCATTAGGGAGAACATCATTAGGGAGAAGCATGCATGTAGCATGGGAGGACATTTTGGTTTGGATAAGACTTTGGAATAGGTTAGAAGGTTCTATTATTGGCCAAAGCTTCAGACTGAAGTAAGGAGGATTGTGGAGACATGCACTATTTGTACGATGTCCAAGGGAACATCTACAAATGTAGGGTTATATCAACCTCTACCTATTCCTACAAGGCCTTGGGAGAGTTGCAGCATGAACTTTGTTATGGGATTACCTAGAACACAAAAGGGTTATGATAGCATCTATTTGGTAGTGGACATGTTTAGTAAAATGACCCAATTCATCCCTTGTAAAATTACAAATGATACATCATCTATAGAAAACTTATTATTCAAGGAAATTGTGAGGATACGTGGCTTACCTCAAACCATCCTATCTAATAGAGATGTAAATTTTATTGGTCACTTTTGGAGGACGTTATGGAAGAGGTTAGGGACCAATATAAGCTTTAGTTATACCTACCATCCACAAACATATGGGCAAACAAAAGTTGTCAACAAATAACTTGGAAAGCTACTTAGGTGTCTAACAAAATAGTATGGTGATAAGTGGGATTCAGTCCTACCCCAAGCAGAGTTTTCTTTAAATGACTCAGTCAATAGGAACACATGTAGAGAGAAAGGGGGGACAATTTAATTTAAGCCTTAGGAAAAATTAGATAACTTTTGATCCTCTACACTTCCAACCTTCAAAACACTTGGAACATTCACAAAATTCCTCTTTCCCAGAGACTCCAAAATGGGAAAAATGTAAGCCTTGGTAGAGAGAAAGGGGGAACAATTTAATTTAATAGTTTTGAGGTATTAGATAAGAAGGCAGCCAATAGAGTAAGGAAACATTAAAACCTCTAGATAGGCATCTAGATGTGACTGTCCATAATTTTATTTTTGAAGAACAACTTGGGCTAGGGATGGAATGAAGACCTAAATAATTGGATTTTGTAATTTTGTGTGATCCCACAACTGTTCCAATTAGAAGGATTGGAATTTTAATCTAACTTGAGGCACTTTCTTTGGAAAAGTGACCTAATTTCTCAATTAGGCCTAGGAGAGAATTGTGAACAACAAGAGTTAGGAGATTGGTCAAGAGTCCTGGTTTGGAGGGTGTTTTTGGTAAGTGGATTGAAATATTTGAGGGTTCTTAAGACTTTATTTGGTGTAGTTTGATGTGAGTTTCCTTCATTTATCCATTGTTTCTCCTTGTAGCCCTATAGTGGGTTGAGTGTCCAAATTGAGTCTCAAAGTTGAGTAAGTGTGGGATTTGTCTTTTATTACATCTAACTAAGGTTTTTAACCTTTTAGAACCCCTATCCCATCCCTGTATTGATTGGTTCTAGTTGTGTCTTAAGAATGCCTTAAGGGTAGTGAAGACTAGGAATTGAATCTAGTCTTGTATGTGGGTTTTGGGAACACTAGTGGAGTCCTAGACTATATGGTGGTGGGAAGCTATCTTGAACCTTTGTGGAATTTTTTGGTATAGTTTGGGACTCTACTCCAGAAACTAATGTTGAGGTAAAATATGATTATATAAACTATGTGGTTGAATATGAGTGTTTACATTTTTTAGTCTAGTTGGCTGAAGTTTTCCAAAAGAATGATAATGGGTTGAATCTTGAAGAATGTTATATTTTTCATTATGAATATGACATGGGTTCTCCATGAAAATATCAATCTTTTGAGGTGATCCCTAATGATGAAATTTAGGATGATAACTAATATGCTTACATGGTTGATTGTAAGAGCATGCAAAGTGGTGTAAAGTATAGTAAGTGTGGTTAGATGTATTTCAATGAGTTTTTTACATTGAATTTTTTTTGTGTAATGAGAATCAATTTTTTGACAAGAGTAAATATTGGTTTTATCTTCTTGGTGGCTTTGGGCCGCCAATGGGAGGGTAATTATGATTTTTCAGAAGCAATGTGAATAAGGAACCCAACGGAGTGATTAGTCGCCTAGTTTTATTTTATCAGAGATTTGAATCCTTGTTATACCAACAAGGTGCTTACATCCCCATTAAGAGGCATTGTTGCCACCTTCAAATCTTGAAAGAATTTGAAGTGTCCATTTTGAAAATTTTACTAGGGTCGAAAAGACACCCGTGAGAATTTGTTTGAAAGGGGAAAGTTTGAGAACCAATATGTTTGCTTCCTAATGAGAATCATCAAAGATATCTTGGGGAATGTGTTAATATCCTCTCATTAAGCTTGTGTATCCATTTGTAGCCTCCTAGAGTTAGTTTTGATAAATATTTAAAGTACATAGTTTGAGGGTGTCAATACAAATTTGCATATTGTATGATCCTAGAAAATTCAAATGACTTACTTTGGAAGCTTATATCTCATGCCCAGTTGACTGTCATGATCAAAGAGTGATTCCCCATGTTTCAAACATGAAATTTAAGATGCATACTTATTTTTGAGTCCTACTGAGTTCATTTGACATATTTTCCAAGTTGAAATAAAAATCAATTTATTGAGATTTACTAGGTATACAATGTAACATTATCAGACGGCCTACTTTGAAATTTAATAATATTTGATTGGTCAGACATTGGGACTAGTGAGTTTCAAACTTGTGGTGCCAGTATGAAAATAAACTCATATACACACTTTGAGATTCTCAGGAGTTCATTTGGTGAGTCTCCCAAGCCCAATTCGAATGTAATTTATTCATATTTTTAGTGTTTTAGTATTGCATTTACCAGATAGCTTTTTTCATAAAGTCATATTTCATAATTAGGTTATTTTCACAAGAGACCAATTTTTTCCTTCTACTCTTTGTATCTTAATGTACCTATCTGCAATATTTTGGGATTCTGGGACTTTGTTTGATATTTTTACCAGATCCAAATGAAATACAATTTATTATTTTATGATTTATTCAGTTGTAGAGAAAATGAAATGAACAACTTTGGAGATTAGAATATCTCACCTCATGCATACATAGGTAGAGTTGTTTTGCAGGATTATAGGTCTATAAAATTTTATGCCCACTGGTTTGCTGGGTTCAGTAATGTGCTTTGGTCACATTTTGAGGTTAGTTCCTAAAGCTACTTACTAGTTCTGGGCACATTGCAGAATTGTTATAAATCAATTTCTAGTGTTTGTGTGTTTCACGATTTTGGTCTAGATGCACGATGAAGTTCTTCAAGTTGGTTCCAAGGTTCAATAGTTGGAAAAAAAAATTAAGTGAGAAAAAAATTTCAGTCGGGCCCACATGGGGACCCCGCTTGCTTCTTCAAGTTGCAGCTTTCAGGTTAAAGTATAATGTTTTATTTTTAAATTGTTATGATTTAAATAATAATGCAACTATTCAAATGATGGGATAATGAGATATTCTTTAAGATACAGTAAATCATATATGTGATTTAAACAAAATAATCCAAGAATAATATTAATGATTAAAAATATTCCCAAGGCCATTGTATCATTAGGTGAAAATCAATGATGAAAAATAAGCCAAGATAAATGCCATGGTCCGACTGATTGAAAGAGTCAAATTTTAAAATGGGCACAAAAACACATGATTTCATTATGGAAAAGAAATTGATTAACCCCACATCTCCATGCAAGAAAAGAAAAAAATATGAATTGATGAGCAGAATGAAGTGGAAGAATGTAAAAATAAGGGAAATAAGGCCATGTGCTTCTGCACAAGAAAATAACAAAAGAAAAAAATTGAAGCAGACCTGTGGGAAAATCCAATGTCTATAGATATTTTCCCCTAACTTTTTTTGTTCAAGTTGAGTTTTAAATAGTCTAATGGTTTTCCATGATTTCTCATGTAAGAAGAATATGTAGCAACCATTGTCGGCATCCTTCATGTCCGATCCTAAAAAATGGAGGGCTTTGGAATGGGGTTTGAGAATTTGGATAATCTTACACTGGGCATATGAATTATTGACATAATGCCAAGAGGAATTCAGGGTTTGTTGGGTTTACAACAATGTAGAAGGCACATTGTGTTGGTGTGTATTTCAAAAAATCTGCATGTTCAACTGCATGTTAGGTTATGTTCCATAATTATAAGATTAGGATTGTGTTCCTCTTAATATAAATCTCTAGTTAGGACATGCAAATATCTAGTTATAACCAAACCTTTCATTTCCCCCCTCACCATATTTTTTTATTTCATATGGTGATTTATACTTTGTATTATTGTATTCTTTAGTATGATTAATAGAATCTGAGATTAAATTTTGATTCAATAGCTCTTTGTTTCTCTCTATTTTCTTTCTTCTAGCAAGGTGTGTGCAGCTACAAATACTAGTTTTACATGGTATCAGAGCTTAGGTGCTAGGAAGGAGATTTTTTTTTGCAGGTACAGAACATAAAAGTCTAAAGAATGGAATTTAGAGCCTCTGAGATTCTCACTCCATACAACTATTTCGACTGAAAGAAAAAATTTCTACTGCAGCTTAGAAGTAGAGGCCTCTATCAGATAGCTATGGATACAAAGGTTAAACCCAATTCAGTAGTTGAAAAATATAAATACTTAAACCGCATGGATGAAGCCTTTGGTCTACTATGCTTATCCATCTCTCCAAAACTATTATTTCATTTTGAGGCATGTACAACTCCAAACCAAGTTTGGGATACATTAGAGACACTCTTTGGAAAGAAAGAGGAGATGTGGGGTTGTATCCTTCAAAATGAGCTCAACCTATTAGTTCCAACAGAATTTGATACTATTCAAGATTTCATCAAAAAAATTAAAGTCTTATTGCTTCAACTTAAAGGGTCATGTATTAACAAATCCAAGGAAGACAACAAATTAATCCTTGCTATTATATCTAAATTGGGTTGAGAATATGGAATATATGTCTCTACTTTCCACACAATTAGGCTTACAATAGGAGCAATTTGGAAGATTCCCACACTGCCAACTGGATACATTCATTGAGTCCCTTATACATGGGCATAATAATCTTATAAAAATGGGCACAATGAAGATTTCCAAGCCACATATTCTTTTCATGCATGCAAGTGTGAAGCTCAATTACAAATCCAACAAGCAATACAAAGGAAAAGAGAAGAAGGATTTAGATCCAGATGGATCTACAGGATCAAAAATAAATGACAAAAAGGGAAATCAATGTGCACCTATTGCAACTATGGGTTCCATCCAAAATCACCATGCATGAAGAAGACCATTGATCTCATGGCTCAGACTCTTCAGTAGCATAATCTTGGTAGTATTATCCTAGAGAGTGCTGAGAAGAAGAATGAGGAAAAGGAACCAGGAAAAAAGACAATGCACATGCATTTAATTCTATTCATTCCTCTTTAGATGCATGGATCACAGACTCTGGATCTTCACACTACATGGAAACCACAAGAGATGCTCTTTCTTCTTTCAAACCGTATTATGGTTTTCCTATTTTATGGGAGATGGTTCTCCTATAGAGGTAACTGGAATAGGGAGGGTAAAGCTTGGAATTGGAATTTTTGGGAATTTATTACATATTCCAAATCTTTCTGTTAAACTTCTTTCTATGCATAAAATGACTCATATTGGATCTACCAAGAGACTTGAATTCACACCAGATTTATTGAGCATCTATGATATGCAAGAAAACTCCACAATTGTTGTTGGTAAGGTGAATTATCAATCTCATCTCTACACTTTCTCTAACTTTATTGCTAAATCAGATTCTACATTAATATTGACACATGCAGATGATGAAAGTAGAATTTGGCATGAAATATTTGGTCATCTAAATTTTAGATGCATGTAGAAAGTTAGAAAAAATGGGATGGTGCAAGGCTTTCCTACCATCAAATTTTCTGATGGATTTTGTGAAGGTTGTGCTCTCAGAAAGCATCCATAAGAAAAGTTTTGCAAAAGGTATTGCATGGAGAGCCTCTTCTCCTCTATAAATTTTTCATAGTGATCTAATGGCCCAATTTCCTGAACCTTCTATTAGAAAAGCCATATATGTCCTAAAATTCAATAATGATTACACAAGATACACATGGGTGTATTTTCTCCAATTCTAATCTGAATTGTTTGAGAATCTCAATATTTCCAAAGCCTATGTAGAGAAGCAATTTGAGAAAATGATCAATATCCTCCGCACAGATAATGGGGGGAGTATGTTAACAATGATGTCCAACATCTTTGTGATGAGGTAGGAATATAGTTGCATAACATAGTTCCTTATACTTTGTTAGGACTCTAAAATTTTGATTTCCATTGTGTTGTTCCTCCCTTTTTTTTTGTATCTATGCCATGGTCTTAGGTGCTAACTGCATATTTTCTAGTCCTAGGTATTCCATGGAATTTAAACCCTAAGCCTCTCATGTTCCTTATAATCTTGCATTACTTTTTGGGCCACTTAAGTTGTCGTAAGAGGGGTGTATTCCTTATAATTCCTAAGTCCTAGCGAGACTCGTGCTTTAATTTTTCCTAAGTTTAAATGCTTTGTGGTATTTTATTTATCCTAAATGTCGAGTAATTATTTTTTAATCCAATGGCAGGTGTTATGCCTTGATAAAAAAATGTTCAATGTTTACCCTTGAAGGAATCATTTCTAGGCACAAAGTGTTCATTTTCATATTGTGGGGTCAGCATGTTAAAAGCTAGCAACAAGTTAAAGTTAGGTCAGATCTAAATTCATTCAACGGTTGGTGCATTTCTAGATAAAAACTTGTAGGGAGGATATCCTTCATGACATCGTTCCTGTGCAACGTGTGTCATATGGTGGGACCAGTATGATGGAAAATGAACATTAAGGACTGTCAGATTAAGTTTGATATAACAGTGGGCGTAATACCACTATGCGAAGATGCATGTTATTTATTCATTACAGGTTTATGCCTGTTTTCCATGTAGCACTTAGTGGGTCCTACTCAGAGATAAAGGTAAATTAAAGGTCAGATAGATCAAAGATGATCAGGCAGTGAGAGCGATGCCTTGACCAAGAGATGAACAAAAGATATCCACCATAGAATCAGGCTTTGTTGACACATAGCTTCTAAGATCGTGGGTCCGTATTTTCAAAGAGAGATAAAGGAAAAGAAAATCTGATTTAATCCAATGGTAGGCATTATACCACTATGCAAAGAAGCATATAGGTTATACATCGTGGGTGCACGTCTGGTTGACATGTGTCCAAAAATTCAAGTAGGACCGGATTACTACAAGCGGGGACCAGTAAAGCGAAGATCAACGGTTGTCTTGTAAACTGGTTATATGTGATTCAATCTGGGCCATTTCCATGTCATGTTGACTGTTGCGAATAATATTATTTAAATTTTCAAACCTATTTAGAGGGTTTTTTGGCCATGACATCGCGTTCCAAGTCGCAAAGAGGTAGATGTACAGGCCTAATCTTTTGGGTTGCATTTATGTAGCCATAAGGTTCTAAAAGGATATATTTTGATGATTGTGACTTCATAAATGTCGAATGGTGGTGACTTAGGGTTATTATCAGATTTGAATATATTTTGTGACCTTAGTCAACTCCTTGTCTCTTCTGCCTTAATGTTGGCTTGCTTCCTGAGTTTTTGTGGTTGTGTATTAGGGTTTGTTTTTCCTCTAAGGAAGTCCAAACTCGTGGTGTGAAATTAGTGTAATTATGGTTTTCTAGGTCATTGGTAAGGATGGGATTTTTATGCCACATAAGGCTTGTAAGATCTTCATATTTTATTAGGACTATCAATGGTTTCTTTGGCTCTGATTTTAAAATGTTTTAGATGTTTTAGCATAATATATGTCTTTAACATCTTGTTATTTGTGAGATATTAATGAGTGATCTCTTTGTTTCAGTTCTTATACTAACTTGGATTGGTTTTAAGGACATCTCAATCCATCACTCTATAAGATAGATGGTCTAACTAGTTTAGGGTTTCTTTTATAGAGAATTAAATTCCTTAAAGTAGTTTTAACGAGTAAATAACTATAATGAATTGGATAATTAGATTTTGTTCCAATAAGTGTGAATTGATTATGTAAGGAATAGTCAAGTTCATAGATCATTTGCAGGTTTTACATTTGATGTATATTTTTGTTAAGAGTGTTTTCATTTAGAGTGAATCCATACCCACTAGATAGGGCACTAGTCTGATATATTAAATTGTGTAGTTCTCTTCAATCTTAATAAAATTTGTTAACGTTTACATGTTTTATGTTGGATCCACTATGCCTTCCTGTTTATGATAATATTGAATATTGAAGATAGAAGAAAGGTAATACCCACTTCAATTTGTGGAGCTCAAAGTGTAGAAGGTTTAAGGACCTTGTTGAACTTTGTTTCTTTAACTTGTTGAATTAGTGTTTGGGCCTATAGAGGAAATATACCTGAGCCACTGGTATACAAAGGATCAGCATGAAAAAGAACCAACATAAATGGTGACTCTATTGGGGAACTAAGAGATAAGTTCATTTCATAGTTTCCTTCAATATTTGAAAAAAATTAACGGTGAAGTTACATATTTTTAATTCCCCAAGTTGGTTGGGGTGATGACTCTGAATTTAGTTGGCTAGTGTTTTAGTTGAAATCACAATTTTGTTTTAGGTCTTGTTTGTTCAAGATATAAAAAACATGACGAACACCAGAGCATATATGAAAGAACATCTAGATGTTGAACTGGAGGGTGGGATCCCAAAGCCTTCTAGAATAATTTGGTCAAAAAGAATAGAGTCTAGTAGTGCAAGTTCTTGGGAACTTAAGGCCTCAATTCTATGTTAGTTCTTGGGTGTTGTCCTAGAAGGGAATGCTCCTTCTTATAAAAGTATTGAATGAGATGGTTTAGTATTGTTTGAAAACATATTTGATACTCCTATCCAAGAAGAAGTATCTTAGCCGATGGATGTAACTCAGTTTTAGTATAGGATGGATAATGAAAAGTAAAGTAATAGGGATTATAGACCTAGAAATACTTCAAATTTGGATACTTCTCCCCAGAAAATAAGGAATAATCCTTTGCTGCAAGATGACCCTTATGAGTAATTAATAATTCAAAAGGATTTAGATCTTATAAACCTAGAAGATTCTACAAATTCTTATATTACATTACCTAATCCTGATGAATTTTTTGGAAATAATTATGCCTTAAGAACAAAAATACAGGAACAAAAGATTTTAAGGAAAATAATGGAAAAGGATAAAGAGGAAGAGGTCATGGTACTTGTGGTTGAAAATGAGAACTTGCAAAGAAGGATATCTCAACTTAAGTTGATGAATCAAGGCTGTAAGGGTTTAAATAAAGAGATCTTTGGTGATGTGGATGCCTTGAGGAGGGAGTGTATGGAGATAGATTTTTTAAAGAAATGTAATGTGGAGTAGGATCTTGTGATCAGAAAAATTGTGGATGGGGAGAATGAGATGCCTTCAAGGGCTCATGCTTGCTTACAAGATCCTCCTTTAGTCTGTATAAGTAACCATATATTAGTTAGAGATAAACAGTAGATTACTTGTATACAAATTAATGAACCCAAAGATGCAGTAAAACCTGTTAGAACAATAAGCAAAAAAATGCAAATATAAACATGGAAGAGAACATAGATGACATAGAGATTTAACGTGGCTCACGCAATCCCTAGGCTATGTCCACCAACAACGAGTCCAATATTTTTATTATTATCCAGCGATTACAATCTAAAACCTGCAACTCAATACCATCATAGGAAGCTATGAAAATCCCTCATGCATTGAAATCTTGAAACCCTAAGCCCTTTTCACAAGCATATTTGACCTAACCTAATTAGGGAAAAAAATACTCTGACTAATAGAAAATCAATGGTCAACCCTTTACAATATTATTAAATCATTGTTGGCATCGAGAGGCGCTGCCCCTTGACCCCGCCCTGGGGCGCTGCCCCACAGGACCCCCGCAAGGGGCACTGCCCCTTGACCCCATCAGGGGCTCTGCCCCTTGACCCCGCAAGGGGCTCAAATAGATATGTCTGGGGGGGAAACAACACCGAAAGAAACTGAGTCTGATTAGGCTCCACATACATAATAATCTCCCACTTGGAGACTGATCAGACTCCACAACAATATCCTCCCACTTGGAGACTGATCGATCAAACCTGTAGCTCCCACTGGAATAAAGAAACCACCCTGGACTCTGCTATTCTTTTATTCTGTTCAGTCTAGAAGACCAACTGAAGCTAAAGAGGAATTCAGCTTCTCCCTTGTCACTGCATTTGAAAACATATCTGTTGGATTATCATCTGTATGTATCTTCTCCAACTTTAACTGTCCATCATCCAAAATTGACCGGATGAAATGATATCGCAATTGTATGTGCTTTGTTTTTTAGTGCAAAGCAGAATTCTTTGCAAGATGAATGGCACTCTGACTATCTGAATACAAATAAATATATTCTTTTGGATGTCCCAATTCTTCCATGAAGAATTGAAGCCATATCATCTCCTTGGCTACCTCTGTAGTAGCAACATACTCTTCCTCTGTAGTGGATAACTCATTAACCTTTTGTAACTGAGAAATCCAACTCACTGTTGTCCCACCAACAATAAATACATAACATGTAGTACTCCGTCTAGTATTTATATCTCCTACCAAATATGAGTCAACATAGCCATGAACAGTAGTAGAAAAGCCCCCAAAGTGTAAACACTTATTGGATGTACCTCTCAAATATATGAGAATCCATTTGACTGCATTCCAATGCTCAATCCCAAGGTGACTCATATACCGGCTAACAACTCCAACTACATGTGCAATATCTGGCCTAGTACATACCATAGCATACATTAAGCTCCCTACAGCTGAAGCATAAGGTATCTTGGACATTTTTTCCTCTTCTTCTGGTGTCTTTGGACAAATTTCTTTGGTCAATTTCAAATGACCAGGAAAATGTGTAGTGACAGCTTTGGCATCCTTCATGTAGAATCTCTGCAACACCTTTTCAACATAATCAACCTGAGATAGAGTTAATTTTCTGTTCTTCCTATCTCTACAAATTTTCATGCCAAGGATTTGTTTTTCTATCCCCAAATCCTTCATAGAAAAAGATTTTGCTAACTTTTGTTTCAACCCCTTAATATGATCCATGTTAGATCCAGCTACAAGCATATCATCAACATATAAACATAAAATAATGTAGCTGTCATTATTTAACCTTTTGAAATAAACACAATGGTCAGAATTACATCTAGTGTATCCATTCTCATTCATAAAAGTATCAAATTTAATATACCATTGCCGAGGTGCTTGCTTCAAGCCATATAAAATTTTCTGCAATTTGCGCACTAAACTCTCCTTACCCTTGACCTCAAATCACCATGAAGAAAGGCTATTTTAACATCAAGCTACTCTAAATGTAAATCTTCAGTAACCAAAATACTTAAGACAGTACGAATAGAATTCATTTTAACAACTGGAGAAAAAATCTCATCAGAATCAATACCATGTTTTTGTGCAAATCCTTTTACTACTAATCTGGCTTTAAATCTTTTCTTACCTCCATCTTCTTCTTTCAACCTGTAAACCCATTTCTTTTGCAAAGCCCATTTACCTGCAGGTAACTTACATAAATCCCAAGTCTGATTTTTCAGCAAGGAGTCCATTTCATCTATCACTGTAGACTCCCACTGAAATTTTGTATCCACCTGCATAGCTTCATTATAACATTCAGGTTCACCGGCATCAGTTAATAAGATAGAATACAAAGAAGGTGAAAATCTATCTGGAGGCCTACTTAGCCTTGTTGACCGTCTAGCATTTACTGGGGTGTGTGGTATTTGTTGTTGCTATTTTTGTGGAGCATAAGGAATTTCTGGAACATTATCATTTGGAATATCATCCAGCACTACATAATGATTTTATTTCTTCTCATGCTGCTGTAACATATCTTTGTACAATACTTTCTCATTGAATACAACATCTCTGCTTCTTACAATTTTATGATTTTCAAAATCCCAAAGCCTATAACCAAATTCATTAATGTCATATCCAACAAATATACATTTCTTAGATTTTTCTTCTAGCTTGGTTCTATTTTCAAAATCTATATGTGCAAATTCTTCACAACCGAAGGTTCTGAGAAAATAATAACTCACCTTCTTACCTATCCATGCTTCCTCTGGGATACCACAACCAAAGGGAGTAGAGGGACCTCTATTTATCAAATATATATCAGTATTTATAGCCTCTGCCCACATGTTTAGGGGGAGCCCAGCATGCAACCTCATGCTCCTAGCACATTCCATTATTGTCCTATTCATGCGTTCAGCCACTCCATTTTCTTGTGGAGTCCTTGGAACTATTTTCTGTCTACAAATACCAGTAGAGGCACAATAATCTTCAAATTATTTACTGCAATACTCACCACCATTATCAGATCTGAGACATTTTAGTATTTTTCCAGTCTCATTTTCAACCAAGCTTTTCCATTTCTTAAAAGTTTCAAATACATCAGATTTTTGTCTAATGAAATATATCCATACTTTCCTAGTTGCATCATCAAGGAATGTAACATAATACTGAGAGCCACCAAGGGAAGATACCTGAGCTGGACCCCATCATCTGTATGCAGAAGCTCTAATTTTTCATCTTTCTTTTCCTTCCCACTCTTTACAAAACTAACTCTCTTTTGTTTTCCATACACACAACTTTCACAGAAATCCATATTAACACATTTCAGACCTGGTAGAACTTTCTTT
>MU223187.1:502370-521755 GCA_018584345.1 Thuja plicata | reverse complement strand
ATTGCTGATATTATCTAACATCCACTTACTAATCCAATATAGTAAACCATCAAAACCAAGTCCTAAATAGAAATCTACATCACTCACACAAAGTATCTAATAGATTCCCCGATTACATAATCAGGTGATGTATACAAGCAAAGGATTCCATGGATCCATAAAGTTTTACATGTATCCCAAAAGTCCAATTATAACAAAATCAGTTTCGACAAGAGAACATACAAGTGAAAGATAGTGCTAATCTATGTCATGTTGGGGTAGGCCTCACAGTGAAACCCTTTAGATAGAAGCAAAGACCAATAAATCCATTATTAGTACAAAAAATGCAAAAAATAATTAATGAAACTCAGGGAGGCTCAAATTATAAAACCAATAATAAATTCATCTTTGGTGTCAAATCTTATGCCAATTAGAAAAAATAATGGATACATCAGGCTTTGTGTTGACTTCAGGAACCTATATGTAGCATCACTCAAGGACAATTATTCCTTGCCTAATATGGAGACTATGATGCAAAGAGTTACATAATGTGACCTTTTGTCCATGATGGATGAGTTTTCAACTTACAATTAGGTTTTGGTTAATGATTCAGAGTAGTTCAAGACAACTTTTACTACCCCATGGGGGACTTATGTTTATGTAAGAATGCCTTTTGGTCCCATGAATGTAGCAGCCACTTTTCAGAGAGCAATGGATTTTCTTTCAAGGAGTTCATAAATGTAATTATCATTGTTTATTAAGATGATCTCACTGCATACTCAAAGAAAGTTGAGTATCATTGCAAGCATCTGGAGAAAATTCTTGGTAAGGCTTTAGACTTTGTAATATATCTTAATCCAAAGAAGTGCCACTTTATTGTTTCAGAAGGAAAATTTCTAGGGCATATAGTGTCCAAAGAAGGAGTGAGAATTGATCCAAATAGAATTGAAGCTATCAGTAATCTTACGCCTCCTAAGAACATCAAGGGGGTACAATCTTTCCTAGGAAAGATAAATTTTGTGAGAAGGTTTATTATAAAATTTGCAGAAGTTGTAAAACCTATTGTTAAATTGTTCAAGAAAGGTCTTAAGTATGGTTGGGATGAAGAGGCTCAACAAGATTTTGAGAAGAATAAGTTGGCTATTCAGGAAGCACTAGTTTTGAAATCTCCTAACTATGAGTTCCAATTTTTTTATTTTCTCATTTGGTTAATTCCATACCATTGTTGCAGTACTATTATAGAAGGAAAAAGAGGGATTTGAACATCCTATTGCATTTTTCACCAAGTCTTTGTAGGCAGAAGAATTAAATTATGAAATTATGGAAAAACAAGCTTATGCCTTAGTTAAGGAAGTTAAGGCTTGTAAGCCTTATTTGGCATGTGCCAAGGTAATTTATTATGTACCTCATGCTATTGTTACGGACATTCTTTCAAAAATGAGGTTACTGGTAAGAGGTGTAGGTGGATCAATAGAATACAAAAATTTGATTTGGAGATCCAGATTGCCAAATTGGTTAGAGGCTTGGGATGCGAATTAGAATTGAGATGCAACCATGGTATACTAATAATGTATTTTTTTTGAAGAATATCAAGTGTCCTGAGAATATGACACAAAATCAAAAGAGGACTCTCAAACTTTAGGCTCAAAAATATGTGTTAATTTAGGGAGATTTATATTGGAAAAACATAGATGGAGTTCTTTTTTTTTGTTTAGATAGGGCTTAATCTAAGAAAGTATTAAAAGAAACACATAGTGGTGTATGTGGAGGGAACTATTTAGCAAAGACAACTGCACATAAGATACTTAGAGATGGATTCTATTGGCCTTGTTTGTTTAGGGATACACATCAGTTTGTGTAGAAGTGTGAAGCTTGTCAGAAGTTTTCAAATAAAATAATGTATTCAGAGGCTTTGCCTTTGAAGACAATTTCTATTGAGCATTATTTTTCCCAATGGGGCATTGAATTTATTGTAGAGTTTTAAGAAAAGTCTAGTGGGGTTTACAGTTGGATTCTTGTTTCCACTAACTATTTCACAAAATGGGTAGAGCCTATACCAACAAAAAGGGAAATCAGTAGGGTGGTCATTGATTTATTAATAGATAGCATCTTGACCAGGTTTGGTGTGCCAAGAAAGCTAGTTATGAATAATGCTATCTACTTTAGGTCTGAATAATTCAAGGAGTTTTGTGACCAATATGGTATAATGGTTTCATATTCTTCACCATATCATTCATAGGCCAATGGACAAGCAAAATCCAGTAACAATAAAATTATGAAGATTATCAAGAAGATATTAGAGAATAATAAAAAGGCTTGGAATTCAAAGCTTAAGTTAGCTGTGTGGGCTGACAAGATAATAGTGGAAAGAGCTATAGGTGTATCCCCTTTTGAAATGGTTTATGGGACACAATCTAGAATTCCATTGAAAAATATATTTCTAGTCTACAATTTCATTCAAGATGAAGACATAGATGTAACAAAGCTAATGCAGAAGAAAATATTGCAGCTAGTGAATTTGGATGAGATCAGAAGTGAAGCACAAGTACAAAATTAGAAGGTCCAGCAATAGTCCAAGTATGTATTTTAAAAGAGAGCATCAGAAAGTAAATTTCATGTGTTTGAAATGGTGCTCCAATGAATTGAAATTTTAGAAGATAAAGGGAAGTGTTGGTTGTTTTTCCAGTTTTGAAGTCTGCCCCCTAAAATTTGAAATTCCCAGTCATTTATGTGCTAAAGAGTTGAAAGACATGTCTAAAATTGTTTGAATATCTCTACAGATGATATTTTTATCCATAAACATGTAGACACCTAAAAATGGTTCATTGCATATACCCCATTTTTAACATGTCTTCTATATTATGTGTTTGATCTTTATCATTCACTAATATTGTGTCATTCTCCATTTCATCAATTACTAAAATTTCTCTCATTTTTGCCAAATTAATCATCTTCCTAAATAAGTCCAATGAATTCCTAATCTTCCTAAATCAATCCAAGATCATTCCAAACTCATTTGATTCAAAACTCATATCAATTTCTTATCAATCTCTTTCAATCAATCCTCTGGCATTGTCAAAGTTCATCGATGCCTCACTGTCACTTTCACATTTCAGGAGCATTGTCCAAGTTCATCGATGTCTCCCTATCTTTATTTATCCTCTGGCATCATCCAAGTACATTGATGCCATTATATAATTTCTAATCATTATCACGAGAGCATTTTCAAAGCTCATTGATGCCTCACGATTTCCAAAACAATTCCAGAACCCCCAGAATTGATCCTAATTCTTATGAATATCATAAAAATCATTTCAATTTGACATCAATACCTTCAATTGTATCAATAATCCACTAGTTTCCCACTTGGGATGAATAACCCATAGTTTATCCTAGGTCCTAATTGAATAAATAAATAAACCTTATTTATTCCCCTTTTCCCTAAGTCTCAACAATTAATTAATTTTTATTAATTAATTGGCTAATTTCAATTCATGAGATTTTCATAATTTCATAAATCTAATTATGGATTTTGTGAGGAATATTGAGAATATTGAATTATTAAATGGCTTAATGATTCCTAATCTTACCTAATTGCCATATCGCTTAATTAAGGATTCACACCCCAATTAAGGTGCTTCATGAATATCCTCAATATCTCCTTATTTTATCTCCCCCATATCATGCTTCCTAACATCTCACCAACTAAAATCTGCATTTATGCATAGATTTTGTGAAATCTCACCTAAATGACTCTCATTTTCTATAAATTGAGAGGCATTTTAATCTTTCAAGGTTAGACCACTATCTTCTAGTATTCTCATTGCAAACTTGTTCTTTCAAAATTCTTTGTGCAATCTTTTTATTGTCAAAGAACCACATCAAATCTAATTATGAAGAAGAAAGAAGGCCATGGGAGCTTCATTTGAAGGTAGTTCTTATATTTTTTATGCTTTATATTTATGAACTCTTGTTTTGAATGGATTTCATGATATATTAGATAGGTTAGCATATTATTTAGGGTTTGTGGTCTCCTAGATATGCTATTATGCCTTTTTCTGGTCTTACATTTGGTGAACCTAACGTGAACAACCTTAATTGATAAAAAAATTTGTGTTTTTGTTTCATTTTCATAGTTCTGGAAGAGAGCTGCACAGGTGGTTGCTAAAGTTGTGCTGGTGGTCATTGTTCCTGCGCAGCTGGTAGCATGTTTCTTCACAGGAGGTTAAGTCCTGCATAATTGGGACCTAGACCTACACACTTGGGGCCCAAAGCTATGCAAATGGATTCTTAGCTACATATTTGGTCATATGGGATCCTCATTTAGGGTTTGGTAGCACTCTTTGCATGTTTAGGAGGCTATTCTGCATCTTAGGCTTTCTCTTCTGCTTTTTATCTATTTAAAGGCTACAATGGATCCTAAACTATTCAAATGAACCCTAAACTTGGTTAATGAACCCTATTATGGTTAATGAGCCTCACATTTTAATTTTCAAAGCCTAAAATGAACTTTCACATTTGTATTTGGGCTCTTAAAATGAACCTCATCTAGTCTAGGGTTTCATACAATCAAGATTTTTCAAATTTCAATCAAACTTGCAATCTAGCCTAAATAGGGGTGGAAATGGACTATTTAATGCAAGATCAAGTTGTTTAAACTTATAAGGGACCTAAAATAAACATGCACATCTGATTTGGGTACCTAAAATAAACTCTAAACTTGTTTATGATCAAATGCAGTTTTTATCCTTAAGGTGTTCCTAAACCATTTTGATGCACATGCAAGCTAGTTAGGGTTTCAATTTCACTTATATATTTTAAAATCAACTTAAATGGAATAAATAAGGAACCCTAGTTATGTTTGTGATGATATTGCATGCTTAGATGTTGAAAAAACCTCTATTTTTGCAAGTTTTTACCCCTTTTTAGGCCTCTGATCAGTAGCTGTGCACTTGGTTAAAGGTGCTACGTAGGTGGTAACCTATTTTTGCATAGGTGGTACCCTGGTTCTGTGTAGGTGGTAGCCTATTCTTGCACAAGTGGTAAATTTGGTGTTTTTCAAGAAATTTTTTGGATTTCTGCATTCCTATACTTGTTTTCGCACTTAGGATATTGGATTTTTGTGTTACTAATGATTTGTGTAGCATTCTGGCAATCATGGGATGAATATTAAATCCTAAAAACTACTAACGATTTCAATGCAAGACATTTGTAGAAGGCCTTGTAATTTCTAAAACTTTCATGTGTGTTTTTGGTAGTTAGCAAACACTTCAGCTTGGTGCTTTTAAAATGAACCATTTTCATTCATATCCTTGAAGTGTCTTTTAGTTTGTAAATCCAAGGAAATTTATGGATGTATCCTCTCCCCTTTCCTTTATGGATCTTGGGTGTGAGAGAAATCCATGCAAGTCCTTTAGTGTGGCTACCTCCCAAGTGCTTTAGTAGAGCCAGTGAGAGTGGATGCCCAACCGATAACAGGCTAAAGACAAGCCCATCAAAAATGGGATAAAAAAGACATCACTATGATGAATCTCACAATGGATGGGTGTTGAATGCATTATACCAGGAAGAAGATCTCCCTCGGTACCCTTATGGTGTGTTAAAACCTACGGAACATAACTTTCGTGGGCTGGGAGGCCTTTATAACGGAGCTAATCTGCCGCACGTACAACCACCTGACTGGATGAGCTTACTAAACACCATGTCATAGTAGCCAAAAACCTTATATCTATTGACACAGAAGGTTGGAGACCAACTAAGATGCCACACACTTTCATGGCTTTTAGTCGAGACAACAATCCCTTGGGAAGTGATGACCCTTAGGAGTTGAAGCTTGGAGTGCCTAATAAGTGAGTGCATTGCAAGGAGGAGCCCGTGCATCTAAGATTCTAGGTTGTCCGCTATTATTAAGCATGGCTAAACTTCGGTTCAAGTGGGGATTCAACTGATATTGTCCTTGCTATCCTTAGGAATAGGTGTGTTTGTTCATTTTAACAACAACCATTCTAAATGACGTGTCTTGTGTGAGTGTTCAAAATTTAATAAAAATGAAAACATCTAAAAAACACTCTCCTAAAGAACACTTTTTCCTAATCAATCTTCAAAAATGATCAAATTGTCACAACACACCTTGTCTTTGAGTAAACATATGGAACCTTGAACTTTTGACTTGGAACCTCTTGTTATGCTTGATAGCCTTCATATTGCACATTCATGACCTAATATCCTTGCATTTTCATTTCAAAATATCCCTTGCACTATATACCTCATTACAACCCTCATTATAGTCACTTTTTCATAAATCCTAATCATAGCCCTCTTGCATACATAGCTCATTTTAGATCCTCCTGAAAAACTTTGCAAACAATCCTAGAAAGTATCCAAATCATAGAGCATTTATCTATGGTGCTGAAAATAGGATCTTGAATTGGTCCCCTTTTGTCCCATAAATTTCAAACCCCCTTCATTTATCAATTGGTCATATTCCACCTTTGTCATGATGGATTTGACCTAAGCCCTTTTATCAAACTTGTCCCTTATCTCTCAATCATTTTTATCAAGTCAAGATTCTTATTCAACCTCATGAGGTTATGCCCTTAGGTTTGTCTCCTTTCAAAAGATTAATTTTCAAAGTCCAAAAAAACCAAAAACATAGTTGCATAAACCTTAGATTTGATTTTGCATAAGCTCCTTGCATTTCAAAGGTTACATTTCAAAATTTGCATTTCCAAAAATCCAAAAAAGTCTTGCATTTGCATATAGTCATCATGTCAATCTTCACTAGGTTCCAGGCATCCAAAAGGCAATGAGAAACTTATCAACCCATATTTCCATCACAAGGAAACTCACAATTACCCTTTTCTCAAGTATAAGATATACCTTTGCAACAAAAAGCTTTTGAGCCAAAGAAAATGACATCAACACAACCAAACAATCAATTGCATCAAGTCCATGCAAACATGATTCAAAAGTTGTAAGAAAAATTAGATAAAGAAAATAAAATCTTGGAAGAGAGTATAGAAAATATGATAAATATTAGAAAGGAGATGGCCAAATGCCTTCGATTTCCAAGTGAATCTTTTGGTGAAATTGACACACAATCTCTCATTAAGAAATCAAAGATACCAAAACTAATTTTACAACTCAATGAGGCAAATAAAAAATTTAAAAAATCTCAACTCAATCATGTGCAAGAGCCAAAATTTTTCAATCAAGCCTAGATCATTCTAAATTCAATCAAATTTCAAATCAGTCTCCATGTGCTAAAATTTCCAATCAATCATTCAGTCAAGCTCCCAAACAAACCTTTCAACTAGTATGTGACATAATTCAATAGGGGACACCACCTAATTACGAACCAATCTTCATTCCAATACAACCAAGTGATATTTGAACAATTTCACAACCTCTTGTGCCAATCATGCAAATAATACAATCAATACCAAGATCACAAACAAAAACATTGCTTGAGGAACCTTTTATGACCTCCAATTTACCACTAATGTCTTATCAAATAAAGGAAAATTCAAATGTGACATCTTTTGAACATCAACCAAGCATAATCAATAAGAAACCTTTTGTTGAACATGTTCATTCCAAAAATTATTTCCACCATATAAATACTGATGACTTATCACAAACCAGACCCATCAAGCAGCGCAAGTCAAATCCAAAATTTAAAAGAATTTTTTTTGAAAATTGGATCAAAAAAATAATTTACCTGTGTCTAGAAATGGATCACCCCAAAACAATCACATGTATGATATACCTATTTCCCCTCAATACATTGACCTTCAAGAAACATCCATGTTTCCCTCCACTCCTTCATCCCTACAAACTTCACAGGAGAAATTTCCTCCTTCGCCATCAAGTGATTCTTCCAAGAATGCAACCTTCCAATGGTTATCCATGAAAGACATCCAAGATAGTCCTATGCATAGCCCAAGTTCCTTTGAACCAATTCAACCATCTCCTCCCATTTCAATAAATCCTATTCATGAGATTCCTATCCAAATTCCATCTTCATCATACAAAAATGTCGACCCCTTTCAAGAACCCCCCTTCCATGTCCAAAGTCATATCCCATGTCAATAGGATGATAAAAACAATGAAGAAACATGTCTAAAAACATATCCAGATCGAGACCCCTTCAATAACCAATTCTATCCTATTGTTTACCAAGACCCCATTTCCCTTCAGCCTCATGATGATCCCACTATCCTTATCCACCTATCCAAAATGATCCTTTTCCACCTCAAGAGAATAATATCCTTCCAAGTCCCATTGACCTCCCACTTCCCAAGAAAGATCATGATCTCCCTTCCATATCTTCCCAATAACCCTTTCCAATCCAAGAACAAGGTTTCCCTTCACCTTCATGTTCTCCTCAAGATCACATCATCCCTTCAGATCCCCCACAAGGTCCTATCCTACCAAATGATGCTGTCACTACTCATACTCCATCGCTGGATCCTATTGTTCCTTGTACATCTATGCAAGTTGTTAATGAACACCTTACACTTCAAATGGGTTCCCCTAGTACTATTGATTCAAGTCCACCTCATGGTCCTATAAGTCCTTCCATATCATTCACACCTCATAATAATGGACTCACGTCCTGTAGCAAGTATCCTAATGGTCAAAGAAATAATTATCAAGTCAAAGGGTTAGACCTCCATGCGAAAGGTATATTGAAACCCTTACACTTCCAAGAAAATTCAAAGGGCCATGGTCTTAATAATAAATCCACATCTCAAGGTGTTGGTATCCCTTCAAAATCCAAGTCCAGATGTATACCTCCCCCTTGAACCCTTCAATACATCTTAGGTCCATATGTTCCTCCCTCCACTAGCTTGTAATCCACTTACCCTTTCCCTAATATAAATCAGCAAAGGCACACATCTCAAAGAACCTTCCATCCATCCAAAATGCCTCCATACAATTCCTATCCATCCATGAATTTCATTCCCTTTCAAATCAATTTGGATGCCAAGAATAAAATCCACAAATCAAGTAATCCACATGCTATCAAGGATCAACATGTCCAGTATAATAGACATGTACAAAAAAAGAAAAATGTGATCCTAAAAGAAAATTCCAAAAGGCCAGAAAGGCCCATTGAGAAAAAAATAAATTCAAAAGCCATATGGGTTCCTAAATCTCTTATGCAATCAATGCATTCTAAGGACCCACAAAATAATGAAATATCAAAAAGCATGTGGATTCCCAAGAAGCTCCTTGAAGCACAGAGTCCCAAAGAAAAGTCCAAATTGGCATCCAAAGTTGCTATCTCTCCATATAAATGTCTTCCATCTTCCAAATCCATTTTGGGTCCTTGTGTCCCAAAATCCATATACATTCCTCCATTAAGCCTTCAAAATCCAAAATCTCATTTTCCTCTATCACTCCATCACCCCTCAAGGTGTGTTCCAATGTTTTTCTTGCATCCATTCCCTTCCACTTCAAATAAAGTTGGCGTACATTACCTTCATCATCCAACACCTACTTTCCAACCTTTCATCCAACCTATCCAATCCTTTTCATAAAGCTTGTCCCATCCTTATCCAACCACCCACTTCATATCCCATTGTCACTACCCTACCAACATGTTTGGGCAATATATTTCAAAAGAACATTTCAAAGAGTAAGGTGCTTGAGACCTCCGTCTATGTCATTTCATGTATATATGTATATATGTATGTATATATGTATATATGTATATATATGTATATATGTATATATATATATATGTATATATATATATACATATATACATATATATATATACATATATACATATATATATGTGTGTGTGTGTGTGTGTGTATCAAAAAAAGAAAAAAAAAATGAAAAAAGAAAAAGTTTCCCTGATGAAAACATGGAAAACAAGCATCTTGGTAACACAAAAAAAAAGAGTTAAGAGAAATAATTTCGTCCAATAGTGAAAACTTGGAAAATAGATGCTTTGGGCACATACCATGATGAAAACCTAGAAAACGGGCATCATGTGTAATTCTATGAACTTCTTGCAGTCTATACTTGGGAAAAGATTTCATTGGTGTTATCCTCCATTAATCCTATCATTATCCTCCATTATCCCCATCATGTCCTCCATTATCCTATCCTCTTTTCCCCAACTTTGATCTTGACATGGTTATAAATATTCCTTTAAGAATCACATGTCCTATCTGCTTTACATTATCTTGATACCTTTGGTCTACATTGCCTATCCTATCACAACCTTTCCTTGATTGATCTTGCATTTCCTATCCATATCCTATCATTTTCATGTTCATATCCTATCATTATCCTATCCAACTCCCTATCTTGGCCTTGATGTCAAAAAAGGACGTTCAATGAAAAACATGTTTTCAAAGAAAAAACCTTTTGACATGTCCATTTCTCGCATTCTATCTGCTGCACTATCTCATTACCTTATCATTTTGGCCAAATTGATGATCTTCCTTAATCAATCCAACCAAGTCCTAATCTTCCTAAATCAATCAAAGATCATTCCAAACTCATTTAATTCCGAACTCATATCAATTTCTTATCAATCTCTTTTAATCAATCCTCTGGCATTGTCAAAGTTCATCGATGCCTCACTGTCACTTTCACATTTCAGGAGAATTGTCCAAGTTCATCGATGTCTCCCTAAATTTATTTATCCTCTGGCATCATCCAATTTTATTGATGCCATTATATCATTTCTAATCATTATCATGAGAGCATTGTCAAAGCTCATTGATGCCTCATGATTTCCAAAACAATTCCAGAACCCCCAGAATTGATCCTAATTCTTATCAATATCATCAAAATCATTTCAATTTGACATCAACACCTTCAATTCGATCAATAACCAACTAATTTCCCCCTTTGGATGAATAACCCATAGTTTATCCTAGGTCCTAATTGAATAAATAAATAAACATTGTTTATTCCCCTTTTCCCTAGGTCTCAACAATTAATTCATTTTTATTAATTAATTGTCTAATTTCAATTTATGAGATTTTCATAATTTCATAAATCTAATTATGGATTTTGTGAGGAATATTGAGAATATTGAACTATTAAATGGCTTAATGATTCCTAATCTTACCTAATTTCCATATCCCTTAATTGAGGATTCACATCCCTATTAAGGTGCTTCATGAATATCCTCAATATCTCCTTATTTGATCTCCCCTATATCATGCTTCCTAACATCTCACCAACCAAAATATGCATTTATGCATAGATTTTGTGCAATCTCACCTAAATAAATCTCATTTTCTATAAATTGAGAGGCATTTCAATCTTTCAAGGTTAGACAACTATCTTCTAGTATTCTCATTGCAAACTTGTGCTTTCAGAATTCTTTGTGCAATCTTGTTATTGTCAAAGAGCCACATCAAAGTTGATTATGGAGAACAAAGAAGGACATGGGTGCTTCATTTGAAGGGAGTTCTTAGATTTTTTATGTTTTATTTTTATGAACTCTTGTTCTGAATGGCTTTCATGATAGATTAGATAGGTTAGCATATTATTTAGGGTTTGTGGTCTCCTATATATGCTATTATGCCTTTTTCTGGTCTTACAAAACCTAGTGAAAATTCCAAAAACCCTAAGTCCTAGGGTTACCTTTGTTTGAAAATGGCAAAAAGCCATAAAATCTTAGTCACATTTCTATTTTGAAGTTACTTTTTTGTAACTTAAGTCTGAGAATAAGTCATGTTATTTATGATCATTCTCTTAGTCTCATGAAGTAAAAAATAATATTCCATCCTGTTTGGTGACTCAACAGAAAGCCTTAGTTGCGTTATCTCCTGATAAAAAGAAGACGCCTCAACGGATATGGAGACTTAATGCAGACCATTGATCTGAAAGAAAATCTCACGATGGACGAGAAGTATCTGAATAAACCATGCAATTTAAAATTTATCTAGTGACCCTGAGTTTACACAGTCGTGAGGTCTCCTGATTAAACTTGGATTAATTGCCAGTTTCAATGCTATTTTTGTCGCCTACTCGGGAAAGAAATCATGGGTTAAGTTAAGAATCATGAGACTCAATGACAACCATCAGATGGAAAGAGATCCTATGATAGTCATGAGTTCATTGGAAAGGTTTGAAATGTCAAAAGTGATCCGGCGATCAAGAGGCAAAAGGATAGTTGAGACACATGTTCGTCAGTCGCGTAGTCTCTAATAAAATTTTAAAATGAGAACTACACCTAGTGACTTGGAGATAGCAGTCGCAAAGTCTAGTGAATAATTAGGGTTTGTCCTATTGATTTGGAGACTCAATGACATCTGCCAGATGTAGATAAAAAAAGATCAACGGTAGTCAAGTTATCGCCAGATGAAAACAATAAAGGTAAAATATTCAGTGATAAAGAGACAAAGGTATTTGTCGCATGGTCTCCATATAAAATATGAGTTAAAAGATTGGTTTGGTGAAAAAGAGATATAACAGTTGCCAAATATTTGGAAGTAAGTTGAGGTTAAAGATCAATTAGTAAATGGCTTAGTTGCAGTGTCTTCGAAAGAACATGAGTTAAGAGATTTTATTAAGCGACAAGGAGATAAATGTTGATCTGGAGATTGATCCAATAGCAGTCGCTAAGTATCGGTATGAAACCATAGTTAGAGTGAATATTCATTGACAAAGAGATTACACAGTTGTGAGGTCGCTAGAAGCAGAACCAGAGATAAAGTGAAGACTTTTCTTCAGCACCATGGTGGATAGTTTCTAGCCAATAGATTATCAGAGATTTGTGCCAGATTGAAAAGTGAGTGAGTTATGATTAATGATAGCCAGTCAGATTTGAATTTGATCTCTTTTGATATTTTATAAGGATTAAATAAGAAAAATGCACTCTTTGATAATTGATTGCATGTCAATTTGAAATGCCACAAATAGAAAGGAAATTGATATCACAGTCTGTAAACTAATGGTGGAAGTGATTGAATTGTAAGTTTACCAGTTTTGAATAGATTGCTGCACTGATTTCTCATATATAATTAAGTGTATTCGTTGTCATGTTATTTTACCAAATTCCAAGTTTTTAGAGCTAATTGTTTTATAAGAGATCAACATTTTCCAAGAAGAGTAGATTTTTCCACCAATGTGTTTTAAAATAAGTGATTTCCTAGTTTAGAATTCAAAAAGGTTTGTGATTGGTGGTGTTTTTAGTGCTCAGAAGTTCAATTCATAGAGTAATTGAAAGCTTGTGGTGAGGGTTTGTAGGAGATTTGTTTTAGTATCAATATTATAAATTGGAGTAGAACAAGATGAGTCAATCAATGAGTGTAGTGTCTACCAGTGGGAGAAGTGGTGATGCTGATGATGATATGAAAGGGAAGCACAATTATTCTAAATAATTCATCTCCTTGTTGCTAGGATCAAGCCAAAATAGTTTAGGTAAGTTTTGATACCCTCATAGATGATCTGTATTTCATTAGGGATGTTAAAACCCCAGGTTCTTCTGGTTATTCCTTGTTCAACTATTTTTATAATAGTAGTGATGAAGTTGTGCCTATCTCAAATCCATGGACCTATGGTCTGGCCAAATTAATAGTCCCTGACATCTTTGTAGATGTCGATTTCATCTTAGAAATGGCCAGTAGATATGATACCCTAACCAAATAAATAAATAGGGATGACAGGAAAGCCCTAGTTACCCTAGAAAAAAACTCATTCATGAGAGAATTCAATGTATACCATCCCATGGCCACAGAGATAAAATTGAAGAGTTTAGAGAACAGGTATTCGAGAGAGTCTGACATTGCTTCAAATTTGATTCAGGAACATCATGTGCTGAGGACAATAAAGAATTATATAGCACCCATCCATGGGACTTCCCCATACTACTATAAGGACTTCAACTTATACACAAAATATATATCCTATGCATTATGCAGAGTGTTAGGGAAGGATGGAGGATCTGAAATAATCACCTTAGACATCCTTATGATGGTCCTAGATATGCAGAGCCCTCATACTAGTACCAACTATGATTATATTCAATATATTATAGATCAAATGCATTAGGGATTCATTGATATCCAAAACAAGAAGGACAATCCTAGATTCATGCATTAATCCATTTTAATGCATTTTATCTTATACTACAACTTCCCCATTATGAACTATCAGTGTTTAAGGCCTCAAAGGTTTCATCAGAACCAGGCCAACCCCATTTAGTTTTGGCTGAGAGTTTGGAATTACACCTCAATGGAATAGGAGTTTTGTGCCTTTGAAAATTAGATAGTTTATCAAATTCTAAAGTGCCTAGGTCTAAACAAGACTAGGCTACTAGTGATGGTGATACAACTGCTCAGGCCATTCCAATATCTTGATAAGTGGCCAGGACATCACAACTGAGGTGACTTCTACTATGAGAATAATTTCACATTGATCAGGGTGTATGGTTGCACTCACCCATGCCATATTTTTCCATTCCATGTGCCACCAAGGATTGCAGCAATGGAATTCATCAAGAAACTAATTTTGACAGATAAAGAACACCTTTCTCCTCACAGGATGGGTACATTTACCCCAAGGCAGTTCAATATTTATAATTTTACAATTGGAAAGAGGGAATTGGATCTAGTAAACAATTAGATGAGCCATTATAGAATGAATGTCGCCCTTTACAACTATATAGACACAGAAGGCTTCTTTTTGAGTGCCAAGAACTTGCGAACACCCACTATTCCATATACAAAGGACCATGAGGAATGCATGGAGGAAGACCTAATAATAAATACATTCGAGGATGAGGAGGTTGATAAAAGGGCTAAGAAGTTCAATGAATTAATGGAATTAGAGAGACAAGTAAAGAGAAAAGGCATTTTTTTGGGGGTTTATTCCTAGACTTTCCATATTTAAAGAGGCTTGATTCCATGATTGAGTCACATACTCTGCTATGTAACCAATTGGAAGCTTCACTAGTAGTGCCAGAGAAGGGCCACAAGGGGCACTCATCATCAGAGTATGATGAGGATAGTGATGAAGACTACTCAGTACCTATCTCCCCTCTAGTTAACCAAGCATTTGTTGAAGAACAAGCAACTAAGGGTGAAAACATAATTGACCTAACAGAGGTCCCTAAAAATGAGGTTACCAATGAGCCCCAACCAAAAAGACAAAAGGTTGAAATAGGGGAACCATCTCAGAGGAAAGAGAAGAAGAAAGATAGAATTGGTGCTCTCATTACTTGAAACAGAGCATATGACCATCAGTTGAGAAAGAAAATAAGAGTAGGGAAGAAGCTGCAAAAAGATGAAGAAGAGGATATAGAGTTACCTCTTGTGACTTGCACAAATGAAAGATTAATATGTCAAGATCAATTTTTAAAGGATGAAAATTTCATCAAGACCAAGGAATTCAAATATTTTTTCATTTGGAATATAAAAAAACATGTCAGTGCACAAGTGCAGTTAGTAGGTGGTGATCTAGTAACCACAGAGGCTCTAGAAACATTGTAGGATTATGATCCTAATTCAAAGAAAAGTACACCTGAGGAGGCAAGAAAACTAGTAAAGGGCACTGGAATATGTTGAACACAATTATTGAATTGTGTATTTGCATTGATGTTACACATGTATATACACTTATGTAGTGGTTTTAAAATAATGTCTATATTCAGACCGAGCATAGTTTGTATACAAAATGAGTTGATTTCTGGCATTGAAGAAGTTCAGTGTTGACCGAGTCCACTTGGGCATTTCAGTCTTGGTCAGGCATTCATTTGCAGCTGACTAACAATGATTTATATTATGTAATTAAATGGTTACATGAGGCCGGCTGAATTATTATTTATCATTTAGAGTTTATTCAAGCCAACTTGACAGGGCTTACCATGTATTTATGAAAGGTCAAGTTTGGATTGAAGGTATTGAAGTCTAAGTGTGTAAGAAAGTGAAAAGCTAGAAGTGTGGAATTCTGTGAAGGTGAAATTAGATGGGATTCTTATTGAATATAGAACACTCGAAGCTGCAATAGAATATCTGATCAACAAGGATCCAGTTACAATCAAGCAGAGATCTGAATCAGCAAAGACAATTGCTTACACATATAGGTCATCTTAGCTCTTTTTCTTGCAACACTTTCCTAATGATGAAAGTATACCTTGTATACTCAGTTGAAACCTCTTTTATGCAAGAGAAAGACTAATTTCTAAGGATTGGATAAGATCCTTCTTCATTTTTGAGCTCCACAGACTCAGGCAGGTTTTACCTTTTAAAGCTTACTGATATCTCAGTCTATGTATTTGGTGGATTGTTTCATTCACTGGGTATGAATCAAAAACCTCACTGTTACAACTTATAGGACAACTTAGAGATTGCAATAACTAGTTTGAAATAGAGTACTATAAGCCAGGCTATGGTTTTGAGAACATAGGCCAATGAGTCAAGGATTTGCATCCTTCTTCCTTTTGTCCTTAGGAGGGATAACCTAATGATTCACTCTCTAAAGAATCAATAAAGTGGACACTGTCCTTCTAACATAAGTCCTTAATGAGTTCAGATCATATATTTTAGTGACAAGTATGTTTTGAATAATTTTGAATGTCTTAAAAACTTAGATGATGATAGATTATCAGACCCAGGTTTAGATCAGTGCTTATCCTTTGGGTTACAGAGTCAAAAGCTTGAAGTTTCACATAAACAAAACACTGTAAGCTGCCTTACAACGTACATGAAATTAGTATAAGTTGCATTACAAATTATCTGATTACCTCTAAAATATTGTATCAAATCCTTAAATACTGATATGCTTCCTGAAACTACTCACAAAACTTAGTTCTTTACATGAAAGAAACTCGCCAGTAATTAGATAGTCACCTTGTAACCAAAATGCTTCAGACTGCCTTACAATCTTAACATTAAAAAACATACACAGGAAATAAAGAGACAACAATAAAGAAGAGTAAAATTGAACTGTATTTTATTGATGTAATCCTTCTTTCATACATAAGAAAAGCTTTGAAGCTTGAAAGAACACAGGCACAGATTTAGAAAGACTGATTCTTTACATTAATTTTCATCCTCCTCTAAAAAATACAACTCTCTTCTATATATATAGGTCTTCAACCATCTTGGAATCCCTTTTCAAAAGGATGCTACAAGCTTTGGATGGTCTCAGAAAACCTAACCCTAAAACTATAGAAGAGACAAAAAGAAAGAGAAAGAAGAAGCGGTGGAATGACCAAGTCAAAAAGATAGAAACAGATATTCTTTGTTCTTCTCCCGATCTAGCGACTTGATCTGATAGTGTACATAGTAGATGGTAGCAATTATGTCGAGTCTGGATGACCTTGCTCTCAGATTTACCTACATTCTCCTTTTGCAATAACTATCCTCTTTATCTTCAATGGTGATGTACCAAGTAGTCATCCCTACTCATCGTCCAAAATTTCTTCTTCTACTGCTGGCTTCTTTTTCTTGGGTGTAGTCATCACTTCCCATGCTTTTACTTCATCATCTGATGGCCACTTGAAATCCTGAGTTCTCTCTATTTGGACCTTTTGCCTGTCCCATCTCGCATCAGTGATATTTTTTATGTCTACTAGAAACTTATTGATGTCAGTTTCTGCCTTAAAAGCTTCGTCCAATATCTTATTGAACCCTTCTACATCAATATCAGTTCCTGAAATAAATGCCTCATTACTAGGCATTTTACTGTCAAATTCACCCCTCTAGGCATCTAAGGCCTTCACTTGATCATCATCTCCTCTTAAGGAAGGTATAAATCTATTAACATCATTAGAAAAGAGGCTTAAATTTACCTCAATTTGGTTCAATTTTCCCTTAAAGAATGAGAGAGCAATATTAACTCTTTTGATCTCATTTTCAACTTCAGTCACTATCTCTGGCACATCTAATCTTAGGGATTGCAATAATGCTAGCTTCTCAAATAACTGCACCCTAGTAGACCACTTAGTAAATTAGGGGTTGAGGATAGCCAAATACCCCATTACCTCAGTGTGCAAAGCTGGAAACTTGTTATAAGCATTGAGTATAACATCAACTTTATATTTTAAAATATCAATTCTATGTTGCAGCACACCTTTCAATGCTTTCAAAGAAACCTCATTTCCTTTCTCTTCCTCAACCTTCTCCTCAACCACCTCTTTATAATTTTCTTTATCTTCAATTTGCAGGGGCTGTGGTACATACATCACTTCAAGCTTTGTTTCCAATTCTTCCATCAATTTCTTTATCATCTGATCTCTCTGATAAAGTTGCACTTGGCACATTTCTCTATCTTTTACCAATGCACTAGTCTCTTCCAACAATGTGTTGCACCTTTTAGACAATTGCTTAGTTTTTTCTTCATTCAAGTGAGCCCAATGTGTCATGATTTGGGATATCTCTAAATCCCCTGTATTTTGCATTGTCTAAACCATCTGATTGCCCACCATATTCTCCTGAATGTTCACCACTTGGGGTTTTTGGTCTTTTGGACACAGGCTCCACATTGCAAAGGCTTGAGACTTTGGGCTATACCCAAATCCTTTTATTACATCTCCTATTTGGACTTCACTAGCCATTTTGAGATCTGGTTGTTTCCTTATTTGATCAATAATGAAGGAAGATGCTAAATCCCATCCCTCAGCCAATAGTATTCCACTTCCCAATACTATTTTCCTGGCATCCTCTGGTGAAATATCCTCATTTTTAGGATCATAGTTTTGCAGAGCCATCAATGCCTCATTAGTTATAGTCTCTTTGTCATCAACTGTCCGCTCTGCTTTTATTTGTTCTTTCTTGTACCATCTCAAGAAGTCTTTAAACTCCTTAGTTTTTACAAAATTATCATCATTCAAAAACTCCTATTGATAAATCAATCTCTCATCAATACATGCCTTAAGGGGCATTTCAACCTCATCATCTAGATCAAGCTGCTATTTCTTTCCTTGTCTAATTGCCTTTCTTAGGTTATGATCATATAACCTATTGCCAGGTACTAAGGCCTTAGCCTTATCTTTCTTCTTATTCTTCCCTTCAGTTGAGGGTTGACGTATTTCCAGTTTCTGCCTCTTTGCAGCAGGTTCTTCTAAATCATCTTGTTGGGTAGCAATTGTCAAATCTATAATGTGACACTCTACTCCCTACAACTATGGTATTTTAGAAATATCTTGCTATGATGAAGCATGCATAGTAGGACGTGCATAATCACTGTCACTACTACTATTGTATTCAGATTCTGAATGATCAAGTGTCTGAGCACCTTTCTTGTCAAGAATTGTATCTAGTTTCTCTATAAGCACATAATAATTGTCTATCATGGATTTAATTCTATCAAAATATGGGAGATCAGGGTAAAAACCCCCAAAAGCCAACCCATTTCTCTTTATTTTCTTCTCAAGTTTTAACAATTCTTGAATCCTCAATCTTCTTGTATGAATATCATCTTCA
>MU223187.1:406166-491477 GCA_018584345.1 Thuja plicata | reverse complement strand
ACTTAGTTCTTTACATGAAAGAAACTCGCAAGTAATTAGATAGTCACCTTGTAACCAAAATGCTTTAGACTGCCTTACAATCTTAACATAAAAAAGCATACATAGGAAATAAAGAGACAACAATAAATAAGAGTAAATTTGCACCGTATTTTATTGATGTAATCCTTCTTTCATACATAAGAAAATCTTTGAAGCTTGAAAGAACACAGGCACATATTTAGAAAGATTGATTCTTTACATTAATTTTCATCCTCCTCTAAAAAATACAACTCTCTTCTATATATATATAGGTCTTCAACCATCTTGAAATCCCTTTTCAAAAGGATGCTACAAGCTTTAGATGGTCTCAGAAAACCTAACCCTAAAACTACAAAAGAGACAAAAAGAAAGAGAAAGAAGAAGCGGTGGAATGACCAAGTCAAAATGATAGAAATAGATATTCTTTGTTCTTCTCCCAATCTAACGACTTGATCTGATAGTGTACATAGTAGATGGCAGCAGTTATGTCGAGTTTGGATGATTGTGCTCTCAGATTTACCTATATTCTCATTTTGTAATAACTATCCTCTTTATCTTCAATGGTGATGTACCAAGTAGTCATCCCTACTCATCGTCCAAAATTTATTCTTCTACTACTGGCTTCTTTTTCTTGGGTGTAGTCATCACTTCCCATGCTTTTACTTCATCATCTGATGGCCACTTGAAATCCTAAGTATTCTGTATTTGGACCTTTTGCCTGTCCCATGTCGCATCAGTGATATTTTTTATGTCTACTAGAAACTTATTGATTTTAGTTTCTACCTTGAAAGCTTCGTCCAATATCTTATTGAACCCTTCTACATCAATATCAGTTCTTGAAATAAATGCCTCATTACTAGGAATTTTGCTGTCAAATTCACCCCTCCAGGCATCTAAGGCCTTCACTTAATCATCATCTCCTCTTAAGGAAGGTATAAATCTGTTAAAATCATCAGAAAAGAGGCTTAAATTTACCTCAATTTGGTTCAATTTGCCCTTAAAGAATGAGAGAGCAATATTAACTCTTTTGATCTCATTTTCAACTTCAGTCACTATCCCTGGCACATCTGATCTTAGGGATTGCAATAATGCTACCTTATCAAATAACTGCACCCTAGTAGACCACTTAGTAAAATAGGGGTTGAGTATAGCCAAATACCCCATTACCTCAGTGTGCAAAGATGGAAACTTGTTATAAGCATTGAGTATAACATCAGATTTATCTTTTAAACTATCAATTCTATGTTGCAGCACACCTTTCAATGCTCTTAAAGCAACCTCATTTCCTTTCTCTTCCTCAGCCTTCTCCTCAACCACCTCTTAAGACTTTGCTTTATCTTCAATTTGCAAGGGCTATGGTACATACATCACTTCAGGCTTTGTTTCCAATTCTTCCATCAATTTATTTCTCATCTGATCTCTCTGATAAATTTGCACTCGACACATTTCTCTATCTTTTACCAATGCACTAGTCTCTTCCAACAATGTGTTGCACCTTTCAGACAATTGCTTAGTTTTGTCTTCATTCAAGTGAGCCCAATGTGTCATGATTTGGGATATCTCTAAATCCCCTATATTTTGCATTGTCCAAACCATCTGATTGCCCACCATATTCTCCTGAATGTTCACCACTTGGGGTTTTTGGTCTTTTGGACACAGGCTCCACATTGCAAAGGCTTGAGACTTTGGGCTATACCCAAATCCTTTTATTACATCACCTATTTGGACTTCACTAGCCATTTTGAGATCTGGCTGTTTCCTTATTTGATCAATAATGAAGGCGGATGCTAAATCCCATCCCTCAGCCAATAGTATTCCACTTCCCAATACTAATTTCCTGGCATCCTCTGGTGAAATATCCTCATTTTCAGGATCATAGTTTTGCAGAGCCATCGATGCCTCATTAGTTATAGTCTCTTTGTCATCAACTGTCAGCTCTGCTTTGATTTGTTCTTTCTTGTACCATCTCAGGAAGTCTTTAAACTCCTTAGTTTTTACAAAATTTTCATCATTCAAAAACTCCTATTGATAAATCAATCTCTCATCAATACATGCCTTAAGGGGCATTTCAACCTCATCATCTAGATCAGGTTGTTGTTTCTTTCCTTCTCTAATTGCCTTTCTTAGGTTATGATCATATAACCTATTGCCAGGTACTAAGGCCTTAGCCTTATCTTTCTTCTTATTCTGCCCTTTAGCTGAGGGTTGACCTATTTCCAATTTCTACCTCTTTGCAGCATGTTCTTCTAAATCATCTGGTTGGGTAGCAACTATCAAATCTATAATGTGACACTCTGCTCCCTGCAATTGTGGTATTTCAAAAATATCTTGCTGTGATGAAGCATGCATAGTAGGACATGCATAATAACTATCACTACTACTATTGTATTCAGATTCTGAATGATCAGGTGTCTAAGCACCTTTCTTGTCAAGAACTGTATCTAGTTTCTCTATAAGCACATAATAATTATCTATCATGGCTTTAATTCTATCAAAATATGGGAGATCAGGGTAAAAATCCCCAAAATCCAACCCATTTCTCTTTATTTTCTTCTCAAGTTTTAACAATTCTTGAATCCTCAATATTCTTGTATGAATATCTTCATCCAACAGATTCCTTGTTGAGTCTTTTTCAATGTATTCACAGTGGACATTTGTATTAGGGATTGTAGGAGTATACAATCTCCTTACCCCTGCCATAAAACCTTCTGGGTCAATGTATCTATAAGGGGCTGCCCCCATCCTGTATCTTTCCAACCATTGACCTACTGCATCAATGGCACCCTTGTCAATTGTGAAGTTAGAAATCTTAAACTTCCTAGGGGTCAATGTCCCCTTCTTATGTGGCGCAAAATCTCGTTGTTTGTCAACAACAGCTACCATATGAATTCCATTGCTGTCACCCTTGCTGGTACATAATATGGTAGTATGTGAGGTGCGTGAATACACCCATATGCCCTTATGACTGTGTAATTTTCTTCTAAAAAGAAGTCACCCCAATTATGCTTTCCACCCTAGCTATCTATATACTCACAGGGCCTAAGAAATTGTATAACTTTTAATGGGATTCTTGTTCTGGTGGTCCCCAAACTTTGTACTATTGGATACACAGTCCAATTCTGAAAGGAACAATAGTCACACTCCCTAGAAGTGTAATTCCAAACCCTCACCCAAAATTGGATAGGATTTGGTCCTGACTGATAAAATATCTGAGGGGTTAAATTATTAACATCCATAACGACAAAATTGAAATGCAAAAGGATATGCATAAGAACTGAGTAATGTAAAAACTTGGGCTCCTTCTCCTTTGGGTTCTTCATTCTCTTCTAGGTTGCAATGAAACCCTCATTCATTTCATCTATGAAGTGTTGAATATAATCATAACTGGTATTGGAATGGGCCTCTTGTAGGTCAAACACCATCATCAAAATCCATGCATCAATCTTCTCTGCATCACCGTCTATCCCCAGCACTCTGCATAGGGCATAGGCAACATATTTGATATAGAAGTGTAGATCCTTGTAATAATATGGGTTGTCCCTGGACATAGGATCTAAATACTTTTTCACTTATTTTAACATATGTTTTAGCAAATGGCTCCTAGCAATCCCAGGCTTCATAGTATACTTCTTTTTTTGCTTTGTCATGTCAATTTTGGTAGACATGGTGTTGTATAAGCCAAAGGCTTGCATCCAGTGCCATCATCCCTCCTGATGGTCTTAGATAAAACATCATAATGATTGGCCAAGTCTAGTAACAAGTCTACATCTAGGAAGACATCAGGAACAATTAACCTGGCTAAACCACAGGTCCAAGGGTTTTATACTGGGATGGCTTTGTCATAATTCTTATAAAAATAGTTGAAGAGAGAAAAACCTATTGTTCCTAGAGTAACAACATCCTGAACATATTTATATTCATCAATAAGCACATTTACATTAACCTTCTTATTTTGTGTTGAACCAAGAAGGAGACAGAGGAATTCATCCGAATACTTTACTTTTCCCTTTGCCTCGTCCTCCACCCTCTCACTTTCTCCGCCGGTCAAAGCTACACTCATAGCTCTGCTCATGTTTCGAGTGTTTGAATCTCCTCTTCATTACCGGTATTGAAACAAATCTATCACAGAGACTTCATAGACTGTTCTGTGCACAATTCTGGAAACAATGAACCTTTAAATCACATAAAACTTTGCAAACATTTGAATTTTACTCTATTTTGGCAACTAAATTATTTAAGTTTAGAAACTCTGAAATCAAGGTGAATGTTAATGAACAAGAAATCATCTCCTTATAGTAACCATTCAAGGTACATAGCTCATGATTCTCAGAACATCAATTCTGTCTTAAATTCCACATATTGTGAACATACTTGAAAACCTAGCCGTAGTTTCCTGAGTGTGACAGGAAAATCAAATTTGTAAAACTGAATCCTCGGCTAAACCTTATAATATTCAAATGAGCTGACATGTCACCCTAGGATTGGCCCTCTGTCATATATCTCAGCTACCCTTTTTCTGCATAGTAATCAAAATCTGGAAATCTAATTGGCCGCCGAATAATTCATACTGACATAATTAATACTGGTGCCTTTTACAAAAATTAACATTAAGTGACAAGGTGACTGCACTCATTTTCTCTGTCGCTGATCCCAATCCTTAACCCATGATTTATCCGGAGACATAGCAACTGTGAAACCTCCTTACTTTTACTAACTAGAGTCAACATTTCACGATCACGCGACACAAAGAAAATCTAAGTTTCCAGTGGTTATCACTAACCCATGTTCTTTTCTCAGACTATGCGACTAACAGTTAGTGTTATCTTTCGCCATTATTTCTTAGTCGCCCGATGTTATCTCTGTTCTGCCAGACTGCGCAAAAACCCTTAGTCACTTGATCTCCAAATGAAAATGTTGAATGCCAAAAGACTTTATCTCGCGACTACCCGACATACCCTTAGTCGCTGAGTCGCAAGGAATTTTCTCCTTAGGGTCTTTTATTCTTAGACTTGGCGACTACCGTAAGATCTTTTCATAATTTCATCTGACAGCTGTTGCTTAATCACCAAGTAACTTATCATGCCTTTAAAATATCTCGAGACCCTGCGACTAGCAATTACCCTTAAGTAGTCTTGTAGTCGCTGAACACACTTATACCCTTAAGTGATCATTCTGAAATCCATTCATCTCCTGATAGATGTCTTCTTCTGATTTGAAAGCTGAGTTATCTAGCGAAAACCCGGCTGTGCTTCATTACAAACCGTAAAAGTTAGTCGCCAAGTCTCGGCAGTTTCAACTTAACCGGTCTCTTTTCTAGAGACTACGCGACTAAAGGTTTCACATTACACATTACATTAAACTCATTTAGCGATTATGCGACCAAAGGTGATCGCAAAGTCTCGTGATAAACTCTTAACTATGGAAAACTTCTCACGAGCACCCAACCTGTCTGTGGGCCCACTGATATATTATGTCTCTGTTCAAATGATTCAGCGATTATGCGACACAAAGTGAATCACAAAGTCTAGGAAAGAACAGGGAATATTCGGTTATTACATGAGACTACGTGACACAGGCTAATCGCAAAGTTGGGGATAAAAAGGAATATGCTATTTTAAGTTGTGCGACTAAGCGATTGCAATAGAGCTCATGACTTAAGTGAGGCAAAAATTAATTGAGAAACATAAAGGAACAATGCCTTAGGGTTTTTTCTTCAAAGTTGCACATTGAACGAGAGCTAGGGTTTAATACTTTTGAACATTTTTACAGGTTTTGGGTGTTTAGACATGAAAACATGAAAACCTGGAGAGGGAAGACCACATAATCGAGGAAAAAGAAGGTAGAACCTGGAATACAGCCAACATGTCAATCTATTGTTACTTTCTAACAATTGTGGCAGTGATCAAAATCTCTTAACAGAGTAGACTTAACAATATTTTGTAAATCCTCTCACAAGGTAGCATTTCCAGATTGAAGTGTTGAAGACCACTAACAAGGCCACTCCTCACAAGATGATTAAATGATTTAAATAGGTCAAACCTAACATTGTGTTATTGTAACCTTTAACAGGGTTGGCTCCTAATAGGGCTCACTTCAGAGGAGTGAAAAATAGTAACTAGTTACATTGGTGGTTTTTCCCATATTGGGTTTCCACATTAAATCTTAGTGTCATATCTGTACTTGTTACTTGTTTTATGCTTTACGTTTCCACACTTAATCTCTAAGTATAATTGCATTAAAGATTGCTTTGACACCCGAGTTACAGAAGGAACACTTGAGCTATAGAAGAATATCCTAACTAACTTGGGTAATAGTATTAAAGTATTTAGACATCTAAGGGACAAGGATTTGTTTTGAAGTAATTGATTTACCCCTCCCCTCTTAGTTACTAATCTCATTTCCAACAATTGGAATCAGAGCTTCAAATGCTTTCAGGAAAGGTTTCAAGGCCTAAGATAAAGATCAGAGATGTCTTACAGGAGGGAGATCCCAAAGCTAAAAAAGACAATTTTCTAGCATGGAAGGAACTGATGAAGCTACATCTATCTACTATTAGATATGCTGGTTTACAATTCTTAGAGACCAAATATTTTGCACCAACATTGACTATGACCATGGAATAGATAATGGAATGGAAACTTAATAGCATAATGATGATTGACATAGCTTCTTCACTCAGCTATTAGGAATTTGATGAAGTCAAGGACTGTTCTACATCCCATGTTATGTGGAAGAAAGTGCAAGACATTTATGCAGGTGATACAAATGTAAAGAGAGCTAAAGTAGAAAGTCTAAGATGATAATTTCACTAGATGAAAATAAAAGACGGAGAAGATATCACAAAGTACAATGAAAGAATCAATAAGATTGTAAGCACCATCATAGTAGCAGGTTGACTAATTGAAGATACTACAGTATTCAACAAGGTACTTAGAACTTTACTCCCTATCTTTGCTATTAGAGTCTTAGCCATTCAAGAATTGAGGTGCAACAAAGACATTACAATAGATACATTAGTGGGAAGACTTACAACCTTTGATCTGAATAATTTTGACAACTAATCTCCTGGCTCTAGCAATCTTGAGTCTACATTCAAAGCCAAATTGAACCTTGGTAAGAAGGATAGGTACTCTATAGGAAATTAGATTGAAAGTGACAATGATGATGAATCTAATGATGAAGATCTTGACATCATTGAAGTACTTCTTGTGAGAAGAGCTGCACAAGGAAAATACAGAGGAAAGATACCATTGATTTGTTTCTCATGCAATTAGGTTGGTCACATTGCTACAAAGTTTCCAAACAAGGAAGACAAGGATGAGAGGAAGTTTAACAAATTGAAAGGCAAGAAAGATTTCAAAAAAATCTATAAGGATAAAGGCAAGAAGTCTTATTATATTGCAAAAGATTCTGACAGTGATGAAGAAGAAGAAATGGTTTATATTTCCATTAAGGATGAGTCACGTGACAAAGATGAAAAGACTACACTTTTCTCACACATCAATAAAAATGATACTTGGATAATTGACAGTGAATGTTCTCATCATATGACTGGTGATAAGACAAAGTTTGAACATCTTGAACACTACGATGGTGGAAGTGTCAATTTTGGGAATACTTAACCTTGCCCCATAAAAGGAAAAGGTTGCATTGTTCTGACAGTAGGAATAAAATGTGATAATGCTTATTGGGTTGAAGGATTAAGGAGAAATCTACTTAGTGTAGCATAGATGAACAACATAGGCTTCAAGGTATAATTTATGAATGCTAAGGCCAAGCTCCTAGATGGTAAAGGGAACCTAGTTGGAACTAGCAGGAAAACAAAAGGTAATTTATTCTATCTTGATCTCACTAAAGGTTCATGCTTTATTGCACAAGTAGAAGAAAGATGGTTATGGCATAAAAGGTTGTGTCATGTGAATTTTGAAAATCTGGTAAACATAAGCAAGAACAAAAGAGTCAGTTGTATTCCTATCTTGAAGAAACCCGAGTGAAAAATATGCAAACAATGTCAAATTTGAAAGATGAGCAAGACGAGCTTCAAGAGTAAGAATTACAATACTGATGAAGTCTTCGAATTGGTACATACTTATCTATGTGGACCAATTCAAACAACAAGATATACTAGAGAAAAATATTTTATTCTATTTGTTGATGATCATTCCAGAATGATGAATGTTATGTTTCTCAGAGAGAAATTAGAAGCTTTTCATAAATTCAAGTGGTATCCTGCAAGATTTGAAAAAGAAATAGGAAAGAAACTAAAATGACTAATATCTAATAGAGGAGGAGAATTCATTTCTAATGAGTTCAATGAATTCTACAATGAAAGAGGAATCAAAAGGGAGGTTTCTGACCCTAGTACACCATAGAAAAATGGAATAGCAGAAAGGAGAAATAGATCCATTATGGATTGTGCCAGAACCTTAATGATTGAAAAGAATGTTGCTACCAAATACTAGAAGGAGGCCATCAGCACTACAGTGTTCACCTTGAACAGAGTTCAATTAAAGAAAGGTAGTGATCAGACATCTTTTGAATTATGGTATAGCTATAAACCTAATGTTCATTATTTCAAAGTATTTGGAAGTAAATGCTACATCTTGAAGGAAGAAAGAAATGGGAAACTAGATGCAAAAAGTGATGAAGGAATATTCCTAGGTTACTCATGTGAAAGAAAAGCATACAAATGTTTGAATCTTACTACTCATCAAGTCATAGATAATGTACATGTCAAGATTGATGAGTTTGCAGAAAAATGTGAAGAGAAGAGTAGTAAAGAGCCTGAAGACTACAAAAACTTTGTATATCGTGAACCTGATACAATACCTATGACTCAAGCAATGGTGATGGGAAAACATACACTAACACAAACTATACTACCTGAGTTGCAAAATTTTCAACATGAAGTGCTTGTACAAAGACCTGAGTCACAAACTGAAGGACCTGAGTCATAGACTAAAGGAACTGATTCATAGACTAAAGGACCCAAGTCACAGACAGAAGGAACCTAGTCATAGTTAGAGGGGAATGAGTATCAAACAGAGGAACCAGAAAGAATTTTTAAGAATGATAGACCAAGTGGATCAAGTCCTGAATCTAGATTGAAGGATCCAACACTTTCCAGATATGTGAAAAGGAATCATGCACCTGAGAAAATAATCAGAGATCAGACAGAAGGTGTAATGACAAGAAATAAACTAAAAGGTACATGCTTACTAAGTGAATTTCAACATAGAACTATTAAAGATGCATTGAATGATGAAAGTTTGATAGAGGAAATGAATGAAGAGATTGAGAATATTGAGAAGAACAAAACTTGGACTCTTGTACCTAGGCCAAAGGACAAGAATGTAATTGGAACCAAGTGGGTTTTCAAAAATAAGATGGATGCAAATGGGAAAGTCTCTAGAAATAATGCCAAACTAGTTTGTAAAGGATATGCTCAAGAAGAGGGTATTGAATATGAAGAAACTTTTGCTCTTGTTGCAAGACTTGAAGGAGTCAGAACTCTTCTATCATATGTTGTACATAAAGGATACAAAGTATATCAGTGGAGGTGAAGTCTGCATTTTTTAATGGAATTCTAGAAGAGGAAGTCTACATTGAACAACCAGAAGGATTTATTTATCCCTTCAGAATAAATATGGTTTGCAAGCTACACAAATCATTGTATGGACTAAAGAAAGCACCCAGAGCCTGGTATGAAAGACTACATAGTTATCTAATAAGCATTGGATTTCAGAGAACCAATCATAAGAGTAGCCTATACATCAAATAAGGACTACAAAACAAAATACTATTAGCAGAGACATTTGTTGATGACATATTATTCACTCGTTATGATGACCTATGCAAAGCATTCTCTATAGCTATG
This sequence comes from Thuja plicata, assembly GCA_018584345.1. Taxonomy (NCBI): domain Eukaryota; kingdom Viridiplantae; phylum Streptophyta; class Pinopsida; order Cupressales; family Cupressaceae; genus Thuja; species Thuja plicata. The sequence goes on along the minus strand of MU223187.1, from coordinate 481,582 downwards.
AGCAAATAATTTTAAATGTCTATGTTTGATGAGAGCAAAATTTTTGTTGGTTTACAAGTACATCAAATGAAGGATGGTATCTACATTACTCAATCAAAATATATCAAGGAGATACTCAAGAAATTTTGTATGGAAGATTCCAAACCTGTTGCAACACCCATGTGTACTGGACATAAACTATCTAAGGATGATGATTCAAAAGAGGTAGATCAGACCAATTACAGATCCATGATTGGAAAATTGCAATATATTAGGCACACCAGACCTGATATTGCATTGGCAGTAGGTATTGTTTCAATATTTTCAGCTAATCGTAGAGATAATCACCTAATGGAAATCAAAAGAATTATGAGATATCTGAAAGGTACTAAAGACTATGGTTTATGGTATAAGAAAGGTAGAAACTTTGATTTAAAAGCATTCACTAATTTTGATCGAGCTGGAAGTGTTGATGATAGGAAGAGCACCAATGGTGGAGCTTTCTTTCTTGGAAAAAGGTTGGTGTCTTGGACTGACAATAAATAGAAATGTATCTCTCAGTTTACAGCAGAGGCAGAATATGTTGCTGCAGCAGTGAACTATTCTAGCATCATATGGATCAAACAGTTGTTGTTAGGAATGAAGGAAGAGATAAAAGAATTAGTTATTATCTACTATGACAACACCAGTGCCATTAACATCTCAAAGAATCTTGTGATGCACACCAAAACTAACCATATAGAAATAAAATATCATTTCTTGAGGGAATTAGTACAAAATAGAGAAGTAATGTCAGAATATGTGAACACCAAAGAACAAGTTGTAGACATATTCACAAACCCTTACCTAAGGATGCATTCTTGTATCTTAGAGAAAAACTAGGGGTACTTCCCCCACCTAAAGGTCACTAAAGTATAGTTTAGTGATGCATCAACCCCAGTGACAATGAAAATATTCCAGTTGATGCAAATCAGTCAGAGCTCATTGTAGATGAATTAGTACATTCAGGTACATTAAAAATTCCAAGAGAAATAATATTTGCAGAATTGGAGTCTTTGGCATCTCTTGTTAAAGAGGGAGAGTTTTCTATAATACATAAGGATCATAATGAAGATAAGGACATTTTTAGAGGGAGAATTAAAAGGTCAGAGGGAGAATTAGAATGAAGCTAAAGACATTAAAGAAATTTTCTTTTGCTCCACAATTCTTTATATTATGACATGTTGTATTGCCATCAATTCCAAAGAGGGAGATTGTTGAAGATAATTATTCAATTGTGTATTTTCATTGATTTTACACATGTATATATACTTATGTAGTGGTTTTACACTAATTTCTACATTTAGACTGAGCACAGTTGGTATATAGAATGAGTTGAGTTCGGGCATTGATGAAGTTCAGTGTTGACAGAGTTTACTCGGCCATTTTAGTCTTGGTTGGGCATTCAGTTGGAGTAGACTAATAGTGATTTATATTATGTAATTAAATCATTATATGAGGCTGACTGAATTATGATTTCTCATTTAGGGTTTATTCAAGCCGACTTGACAGGGCTTACCATGTATTTATGAAAGGTAAAGTTTGGATTGAAGGAGTTGAAGTCTAAGTGTGTAAGAAAGTGAAAATGAAGAAGTGTGGAATTTTGTGAAGGAAAAATCAGATGGGATTTTGATTGAATATAGAACACTAGGAGCTTCAATAGAATATCTGAACAACAAGGATCCAGTTACAATCAAGCAGAGATCGGAATCAGCAAAGATAGTTTCTTACACATATAGGTCAATCCATTGTTACTTTCTAACAATTGTACAAGTGATCAAAATCTCTTAACAGAGTAGAATTAATAGTCTTTTGTAAATCCTCTCATAAGGTAGCATTTCTAGATTGAAGTGTTGAAGAACTCTAACAAGGCCCCTCCTCATAGGGTGATTAAATCCTTTAAATAGGTCACACCTAACTGTGTGTTATTGTAAACTTTAACAGAGTTGGCTCCTAACAGGGCTCACTTCAGAAGAGTGAAAAACTCTAACTAGTTACATTGGTGATTTTTCCCATATTGGGTTTCCATGTTAAATATTTGTGTCATATGTGTACTTATTACTTGTTTTATGCTTTACATTTCTACACTTAATCTCTAAGTATAATTGCATTAAAGATTTCTTTGACAGCCGAGTTACAGAAGGAACACTCGAGCTACAAAAGAATATCTTACCTAACCCGAGTAACAGTATTAAAGTATTTAGACATCTAAGGGACAAGGATTTATTTTGAAGTAACTGATTAACCCCTCCCCTCTTAGTTACTTATCTCATTTCCAACATAATGTTATTAGTAGAAGGGTGGGATTTGGTCTCTACCTTCATTATTGATCAGATTAGAAAGAAACTTGATGTAAAGCTATCATAAGAGACATGGGTTGGGGAAATGATCAGAGGATTCAGATACAATCCAAAATCCCAGGCATTAGCCCTAATAAACATTCAGGAAACAATGGAAGGAAATAAGATAATCTGGTCAGCCTAGAATACAGGATACTTAAAGATTTCCCAAATGCTCACCCATTTTGCTAAATTGAATGAGGCCAAAGCAATCCATATGTCTAAAAAAATGAAGAAGCTCACAAGTAAATCTAGTGATATTGTCAAAGAAAGGGAGCTAGGTCTAATTAAGATCAAAGAACAAGAAAAACAATTGCTAGACAAGCCAAAAGTTGCCCCTGTAGAGCCAAAAGAGGTACAAGATGTTGAGATCCCAATAGAGGAAACATAGGATATAGCAGAAGAAATAGAGAAAGAAGTTAAGGAACACAACAAATTTGTTTTGGGAGCTCTAATGTAGGTTTTTCAGCATAGTATTAGTATTTGGGAAGATAAAGGTTATTTAGTGTATAATGCATATAGAAAACTGCCTGGTTTACAATTAGAGGTAAACAATTATGCGTCAATCTTGAATCCATATTATGCTACATGGTCAGTCACAACTCAAGTTTTTGAAAGATTGGCATCTTTTCAACCTCATAGGGCAGACCTCCCAAAGATTGTGTTTCAAGTGTAAGAGGAAATAGATCAAATCACTGCTACCTTGTCCTTCTTCAAAGGAAAGGTTAATCAGATAGAGGCCAGAATAAATATGTTTTGCCTAGGATACAATAGGTTCCTTCCCTCAATAAAAGGAGAAGATGATCAACTAAAAACCATTGAAGTGTGGAAAGGTGAGTTTGACACCTTATTTCCTAGTAAGGAGGCATTTATCTCAGATGATGGCACTTTGGACATGCAAAGGTTCAACAACATCTTGGATGAAGCTTTCAAAACTGAAACAGACTTTAACAAGTTTGTAATAGATGTCAAGATGATAACAGATGCTAGAAGGGAGCGATAGAAGACACAAATTTAGACCACTCAAATTTTTAGCTGACCTACAGAGGTGGAGGTAACAACATGGGACACTCTCACAAAGCCTAAAAAGAAGAAGGTTCCAGCTGTTGATCTAGACATAATGGATGAAGACTGAAAAAGACACCTAGCACCTTATCTCCGAGCACAGGGAGTATAACTATCTCAAAGACTAGTGTAAGTTAGTCTGGAACGGAAGTCACTAGGTTTGATTGCAACTACATGAAGTTATTCAGAATATAAAAAGACAAAGGTGCCATATGTTGAAGATTGAAGATCAAACTCAGTTGCTAACTGATTTTGTCTTTCCAACATCAAAAGGAATAACTACAAATTTTGTGTTTTAATGTCCTTAGGTTAGATTACCCATCTGAAGCTTGTTGCATCCACGAATTTTGAGGATTCCAAGATGGATAATGCTAGGTATATATAGTCTTTTGTAATGTATTATTAAGGATGGTGAATTTACAATTACAAGATAGACTTAATATTTGTCTAGTTCTTCAAGCTTTGATTTAATCTGAATGTATTGAATCATAAAGATATTAATAAGATATAGTGGAATCTCCACTTTCAAATCTATGATGTCTTTTTGTACTTATTTCATGCTCTTGTATGTTTAATTTGTAAAGCATCTTAGACATACTAGTTATAAGGTAACTGTGTGATTGATTGCAAGTTTCTTTCAAGGGAGGAGCTAATCTTATGAGTAATTCTAGAGGGTTAGGGTTAGTACAAAAGTTTGATACATGGATGTGAGGATGAGAGGGAAATTTGTAAGGAATTTTGTCTGGGGTTTTTATTGTCTTCTTATTAGTTGTTTTTCTATGGATTTGGATTTCATTTGACTCTTTTCCTTGGATTAGGCACTGGTCTAAGTTCTGACAAGTGGTTCTCATCATCAATTTGAAATCAAATTAATCTTTACTTTCTTGTGTATTGAAAACATACATGTTTATTTGATTGTATTGAGAAGTACAATCTATTATGTTGATTCCTTGAAGAGAGGATCAATAACTTATCCTTTATAGGTGTGAGAATAAAAAAGAAGAGGGATGAATGTCCTTGATACACTTATAGTAGCTCTTGTGAAGTTCATGATCTCGCTTATTAAGCTTTGCATTAGGTTAGTAATAATCATCTGCAAGGTGTGTATTCAACTATTTTAGTTTGGAACAAGAGTGAATTAGTTTTTCCACCTTTGAGTTACTAAGAAATAGTATTGTAGAAGTAGGTACACCCACCTGGGTTTGTGGAACCCAAAGTGAAGAAGGATAGTATCCTTGTTTATTAACCTTTTCCATGTGTGAATCTCAAGTTGGGAATTTGACAGTCAAGCTTGAATAGCTATATATTGATTCAACAAGAAAAAGAGCTAACAAATTGGTGACTCTGATGGGGATATCTTAATATCCTAAATTTATGTTTATCAGAGAGTTAATCCTTATGCTTCCATATATAAGTCTATTTTTATTAGTAATTGTGAGATCGAGTTTATTCTTCTTATATGTTGTGGTGCGCTGCATGAAAGTTATGATCTTGAAAATGATATAGATATTGTGTCATGCGGATTGAATAGTGGTTTTGAAGTTCTTTGATGTGCACCTGATCATATCTTTGAAGATATATTTCCAGGAGAAAGTGAATCTACACAAGTACATGCAAAAAAGGATAGTTCTCTTGTGATTACATATTTGGCCAAGGTGAGAAATTACAATGAAAATCTCACATAAGGGATTTATTTAGACTTCTTGTTATAAAGGAACATCTCAGTTGAGAATAGATTCTCAGTTATATTTCATATATTTGTCCTCTAAAAAGAGAGGTGGCGACTCTAAATATCTATGCATTCCCGTGAAGTTTGCATAGTAAGAATATTGAATACATTTGTCTACTTTAAAAGATGAGTTGACAAAGGAATACTAGATCATATTTAAAAGTTAATCCTGAGAAGGATATTGGAGAAGAGCTCCATATGCCTGGGAGGAAACAATGGTCAAAGAGAGGTGGTTCTAGACATGAGTCCCTAAGTACCTCTAAGGGGGGAATGGAAACCCCTATCCCTGAAAGAAGGTCATCTTCTTCTGAGGGTGTCGAACAATCAAGGCCTATAGGTCCTAATCAAGTTGAGACATCTTTTGATCCTTTTAGAGAAGGAGAAACAATAGATGTAAGGTTTTTTCTTAAAGAAGAAAATCTTGCTCCACCTGAAGAAACATCTATTGCTGAGACAAATTCTTATGATTTTGATCAATTAAGAGATGAGGTTCTGGCTTTAAGAAGAAGGAGAAAGGAGCAAGAGATAGAAATATCAAACGCAAGGAAAAGTTGTGAGAAAGAGTTCTATGACTTGTTGGTAGAAAGGGAAGAACTCTTGGCTGAAACAAAGAGAAATGAACTTAAGGCTAAGAGCCTAAATGAAAAGGTTAAAGGCCTAGATAAAGATTTTTTTGGTAGCCTTGATGATTTAAGGAAAAGGGTTGCAAATCAGAAAGCAAATTCTGGTAGAGATGAGTTTGAAAAGGAAGGACCTGTCATTATACAATTGCACCCATATGAGGTTGAGAAAAGTGTAAAGCTTGATTAAAGAACTAAAGATATCCCTAACAAGGGTAACAAAAAGGCTGTTGGTATTACTATAAGTGAGCCTAAAAAGAATGTAACTATCCCTTCAGGAATGTCTCCAATTGATTTAGAGATTGAAAAATCCATAAATCCTTATGAGGACCTGGCGAAACAATTAGAAATGTTGGAATTGGAAGCTACTGTAGCTTACATGAGAATGAAAATTTCTATCCTACATGCTACTACTAGCACTACCGCCAGTAGTTCTATGCCTGTCAACCATGGGATGCAAATTAGTCTGCTGGTACTGGTCCAAATATTCAAAGTGTTGGTCATGGAATTTAATTTGATGCCCTAAATTCAACTACACATGTTTCCGGCACAAAGTCAGTTGCATAATTTACTGGTCCTGGTCCTAATTCTCATGTCTCTAACTTGAAGTAAAATGTCCCCCCACCCATTCAAAATCAAAGACAGAAAACTGAACTGAGTGGTAACAATGTGTTGGGTAATTTCCAAAGAAGACTTGTTCACATGAACAGATATGGAGCTCTTTTCTTTGAAGGTATTCCAAGTCACCCAAATGTGATCCCTAATGAGGTAAGAGACAAAATCCCTAAATTCATAGGAAATAATGTCATTACTTGTGAAGAACATTTAAAAGCTTTTAGTGACAAGATAACTGACTTTGAAATTGAAAATGAAGATGTTATCATGAAGCTTTTTGTACAGTCTTTAACAAACCATTCTAGGGATTGGTTTAGAAATCTACCAAATGATAGAATTGTATCTTGGGCTGAGTTTGTAAAGTCTTTTAGGGAACAATACAGAGAACATGTCAACTCTGGATATATGCTAAATGAATTCAATAATATCAAAAAATTCCCTAATGAGAATATGATAGATTTTAACAATAGATTTCAAAAGGCCATGAATAAACTATTCCATGTCCTGAGGTTAGATGAGGAAGTATGTATGAAAACATATATCAAATTTTTTCATGGTAAAATGTCTTATTTACTCAGAGAAAAAAACCTAACAACCTTGAGAGATGCATGCAAAATAGATATTGATATTGAAATCAATAGGAGAGCATCGGGAAAATTGGTAAAAAGGGAAGACAATTTACTTTGGAAAGAAAAGGGAACAACCAACAAGATTGTCAAAGAAGATGAAATAGTTGATAAACTCGTGAGTGCAATAAAAGATCTCGATTCCAAAATGGAAAAAATTACAGGGGAGGCTACCATGACAATAAGTACCCTAATCAAAGGTTTGATAAGTAGCCTAACCTAAGAGACTACCCATATAATTTTTTTTTGGAATAATGGCAAGCCAGTACCTCATGGAAAAGATAACCCAAAATCCAAGGAAACCCCTGATCCCCTAAAAAGGAACAGTCCAAATTATGTTGAAAATACTCCTTGATGTGATGTTTGTAATGTACCACATTCTTCATATCAGTGTGTAGTAGCCCAAGCCTTGTTTGATCAGAAAGAAGAGAGGGATATAGGGAAAGAAGGTCCCACCATTAATATGTTCACAGTAAGGAATCCCTACCCATGGTTTCCAGATAGTGATTCACATTTTGATGATTTTTATAAGGAAGACAATTTGTATCTAGAACATCAGTCACAGATTATACCTTGTAAAAGTAATGAGGTTGATATTGTCTCACAAGTGACTATAAATACAGTAGGAAGTGATAAGTCCCATTCTCATTTTAAAACCCCTACTAATGAGGAAAAAAGATCTCTCACTATTGCAGCCATTAACCAATCCAAAAATGCATATAATATGAGAAATAGAACAATGTAGCTAGCTCAAGGTAAATATGCCCCTACCTATGTCGGAAAGGATTCCCCTTAAGATGCTATGCATACTCTTCTCAAGGAGAGTAAGGATAAAATGTTTGTGAGACAAGTAGGGCCTTCTTCTGATCTTGTTGAAAAGGAAGATGAAAAGGAGGAACAAGTAGTCACTTATAAATCTAAGAAAGGTAGAAATATGAGTGATGTATCCTCTGAATTTCCCTTGTTTGACATGAAACATGCTCTAAATCAAATGAAAGTTTAAGTCCCACTGATGGAGATGCTGAAAATAAAAGAGCATAAAGAAGCTGCATTGGCACTTTTAAGAGGGATTGATGATGTCTTCGTACCAAACCAGGAGAAAACATCCTTGAATTAAAATGATAATAAAAAAGAAAGTCTACTTTTCAAGGAAAGAGAAGAGCAAGTGAAAGGAAGAGAAAAAGGTAAAGAATTTTCTAGTAGCTACATTGGTAACATAATTACCCAAGAACCATTGTCTATTGACCCATTTTATGTCACCTTGATGGTTAACAATTTCTTAGTAAAAATTGCATGATAGATTCTGGTGCTGCACCAAATGTAATGTCTTATCATGTCATGAAGTAATTGGGCCTTTAATTACCACCCCTATAGGAAGTTTCTATTCCATGGACAATAGGGAAGTTCCTATGATAGGAACATTGAAATACATTGAATTAAAAATTGTTTCTTTCCCTGATGCAACCTACAGAACCGACATAGTTGTTGTATATACTAAACCATTTTACTGTATGCTTTTGTCAAGATAATGGGATTCAATAGTGGGTGGAAAGATGCAATTAGATTTTTCCTATGCAACTATCCCTATAAATGGTAATGATTTCAACTTGTACAGAGAACCTCGATCACCTGTCATGGTGGAGGTGGTTCTACTTGATCAATTGAACTGTTGTGTAGATATTGATATGATTTTTTTTTTGTGAAAGAGATTAAGCCACAACTAAAAAGTACTGACCCAATTGTTGATGAATTTCTATTGCAACAAAGTGGACTATGCTAAATGTACTTTGATGGAGGATTCTCCAAGGAAGGATCATGAGTAGGATTTTTATTCATTTCTCCATCATGTATCAGTTTTAAGTATACTTTCTTGTTGACCTTTCACTGTACAAATAACACAACTGAGTATGTGGCTTTAATTTTGGGAATGGATATTGCCATTAAACATGGTATTAAATGTGTGAAAGTTAATGGGGATTCCCAATTAATCATATATGAGATAAGGGAACATTATGCTACCAAAGATGGCAGACTAAAATTGTACAAGTATGTAGTCTAGGTAGGATAGAATTATTTGATGCCTTCAATATTCTATGGATAGAGAGATCAAATAACATAATGGAATATTTCCTTGCTAATGTTTCTCTAAAAAATAATGATGTTACCCTTACTGGCATGTCTGTGGTAGAAATAAAAAGTAGACCTGCAGTCCCTAATAATATTCATAATTGGAAAGTATTTGAGGATGATGATGATATCTTTAGGTTTATCCAGTCTGTAGATCAATATGATGGTCAGCAGATTAACTGTGAATCTCTACTATCATTTGTGGATGGTAAGGAATATATCTTTGACCAAGAAGTTATCCACCTAGCTACTCATCACATTCCCAAAGGATTGGTTGAGTTGGAAGGAATTTTTAGTATAAATGAAAAGGTAGGATATTTAGAAGAGGTTAACTTAGGATCTGAAAAATCTCCTCAATTAGTCTATATTGGTAAAAGCTAGATAGCAATGTGAGATTGAACCTAATAAGGCAGCTAAAAAAGTATAAGCATGTTTTTGCCTGGTCTTGTGAGGATTTGAAAGCCTATAGAAAAGACCTATTCTAGAATGATATCCCACTTAAAGAAGGTGTGAAACCCTTTAGGAAAAAATAGAGGGCAATCAACCCACTATTGGATACTAAAATGTAGATGGAACTGATGAAGTTGAGAGATGCAGGCATAATTCAGCCCATCAGACATTCATCATGGGTTTCTAATTTGGTCCCTCTAAGAAAGAAGAACGGGGATATAAGATTATGTGTTGACTTTAGAAACCTGAATGTGGCCTCATTAAAAGATAATTATGGATTTCCAAATATGGAGGCTATGCTGCACAAGGTCACTGGATGTGACCTGTTATCTATGATGGATGGGTTTTTAGGGTACAATCAGGTGCTTGTCAAAGAATCTAAACAGTTTAAGACAACATTTACCACTCCCTGGGGAAGTTACGTTTATGCCTGCATGCCTTTTGGCTTGAAAAATGCTGGTGCAAATTTTTAGAGGACTATGGATGTATCCTTTAAGGATCTTATAGATGTCCCTATGGTGGTTTACCAGGATGATTTGATAGCCTTTTCAAAGAAATTAGAAGACCATTGCAACCATTTAGAAATGGTTATACTCAAAGCATTGGAATATGGGGTATCATTAAACCCAAATAAATGCCACTTTGTTGTCACTGAAGGGAAATAGTTAGGCCACATAGTGTTAAAAGGAGTAAGAGTAGACCAAGAAAGAGTTGAGGCTATTCAAAAGGTACTTGCTCCTAAAAATTTTAAAGGCATACGGTCATTCTTGGGAAAGATAAATTTTGTCAGGAGATTCATTGCAAACTTTGTAGAACTGGTTAAACCCATAGTCAAATTAGTCAAGAAGGATATGAAATTTCAATAGGATCAAGAGGCACAATTATCTTTTAAAAAGATTAAATAAGCTATCTAGGAAGCCCCTATTTTAGTATCCCCTAATTATACAAAACCTTTTTCTTTGTTTATATTTGCTTCTTTCCATACTATTGTTGTAGTCCTACTGCAAAAGGATGATGAAGGATTTGAACATCCCATAGCATTTTTCATCAAGTCCTTGCAATTAGCTGAGTTGAACTACCAGTTGATGGAGAAAAAGGCCTATGCCTTAGTAAAATCAGTTAAGGCTTTTGGGCCTTATCTTGTATGTGCAAAATTAAATGCATATGTTCCTCATGTTGTTTTGAAAGATATTTTTGTCCAAATGAGGTAACTGGAAAAAGATGTAAATGGATAAACAAAGTTTAGGAATTTGACTTGGACATCCAATTACAAATTTGGTGAGAGGAATGGGACTAGAAAAGTTGATGATAAAAGAAAACTTGGCCTTAGCTCATGTGAACAATGTTGATACTCATGAAAAGGTTTTTACAATCATTGTAATGCAACCCTAGTATGCTGACATAGTGTATTTCCTTAAAAATGCTAGTTTTACAGGAAGTTTAAATGATAACCAAAAAAGAAGTCTAAGATTATAGGCTCAAAAATATGTCCTATTGCATAATGATTTGTATTGGAAAAATAGGGATGGCATATTTTTTTTTGTCTTGATAAAGGGCAATCTGAAGAGGTCTTGAAACAAATGCATGTTGGGTTGTGTGGGGGTCATTACTCTGCTAGATCGACATCTCACAAGATTTTAAGACTAGGCTATTATTGGCCTTGTTTGTTTTATGATATCCATGCATTTGTTAGAAAATGTGAACCTTTCCAAAGGTTCTCAAGCAAGATAAAATTCTTAGGAGCTTTACTACTTAACCCCATAGGTGCAGAAGCCCCTTTCACCATGTGGGGAATGAATTTTATTGGGGAATTTAATGAAAATTCAAGTGGAGGACACAGTTGGATTTTATTGGCAACTGATTATTTCACTAAATGGGTTGAGGAAATTCCATCTAAGAAAGCTACAAGTGCAGTGGTCATTGAGTTTTTGATGAGAAATGTGATCACTCGGTTTGGTGTTCCACTCAAACTAGTAATGGACAATGCCATGTGCTTCAGATCTGAAGAATTTGCTAATTTCTTTTTTGACATGGAAATTTTCATTTCTTATTCATCCCCTTATCATCCTCAGGCTAATGGGAAGATAGAATCAAGTAACAAGAGTATTCTTTAGATTCTTAAAAAGACCCTAGAAAATAACAAAAGGGCCTGGCATGCAAAACTAAAACTTTCCCTATTGACAAATAGAATTATTCTCAAGAAGCTACAAGAAAATCCCCTTTTGAGCTGGTGTATGGTGTCCAATCAAGGATGTTTGTCAACAATTTACTCCCAATTTAAAAATTCATTCAACATGGGGATATTTATGTTTCTAAACCTATGCAGGAAAGAATGGTCCAATTAGTAGAGTTGGATGAGATGAGGAGGAATAGTCAAAGGGGAAATGTCAAGTTGCAGCAAAAGATGAAATATCTCTTTGACAGAAGGGTACATGAGAGAAAGTTCCAGCCTGGTGATTTTGGGTTGCAGTGGAATGCTAGGGCTGAAGACAAAGGCAATCATAAAAAAATTGAGTCACTATGGTTGGGGCCTTTTGTTATCTCTTGGGTTTTTGGAAAGGATTCATATTTCCTCAGGAATATGGATGATGAAGAACAAGAATTTCTAGTGCATGGACAATTCCTGAAAAATTTCTTTAATTAGATTTTTTGTTCCATGCACAGTAGTTGTATATCATGTACATGTGTGATTCCTTACCATTTGTGTGTTTATTTCAGTAATAGATTAGTGCAGTTTTTGTCTACTTTCCTAGAGATTTGTGGTTCTTCATATAAACTTGCGTTTACACATCCTTAGATAGAGCCATTGTTGGTTGTTTTTCTAGTTTTGAAGTCTACCCCATAAAATTTGGAATTCACAGTCATTTCTATCCTAAAGTGTTGAAAGTCATGTCTAAAATTGTTTGAATATCTCTGAAGATGATGTTTTAGCCATAAACCTAGTGAAAATGCCAAAAAACCTAAGTCCTAGGGTTATCTTTGTTCAAAAATGGCAAAAAGCCCTAAAATCTCAGTCACATTTCTATTTTGAATTTACTTTTTCATAATTTAAGTTTTAAGAATAAGGCATGTGCTCTATGATCTTTTACTTAATATTGTGAAGTGAAAAGAATATTCTATCCTATCTTTAGACTCAGTGGAAAGCCTTAGTTGCGTTATCTCCTAATAAAAAGAATTTGCCTCAGTGGATATGGAGACTTAACACAGATCGTTCATATAAAATCAAATCTCACCGTGGTCGGAAAGTCTCTGAATAAACCATGCAAATAAAATTTATCTAGCGACACTGAGTTTACATAGTCGTGAGGTCTCCTGATCAAACCTGAGTTAAATGCCAGTTTCAGTGTTAGGGTTGTCACCTAGTCATGAGAGAAATCATAGGTTAAGTTAAGAATCATGAGATTCAGTGATAACCATCAGATGGAAAGAGATCCAATGATAGTTTCAAGGTCATTGTAAAGGTTTGAAAAGTCAAAAGTGATCCGGCGATTAGGAGACAAAAGGATAGTTGAGACACATATTCGTCAGTTGCGTAGTCTCTAATAAAAGTTTAAAATGAGAAGCAAACCTAGCAACTTGGAGATAATAGTCGTGAAGTCTCATGAAGAATTAGGGTTTGTCCTATTGATCTGGAGACTCAGAGATAATCGTCAGATGCAGATAAAAAAAGATCAATGGTAGTCAGGTTATCGCCATATGAAAACAATAAAGGTAAAATATATAGCGATAAAGAAACAAAGGTATTTTTCGTGTGGTCTCCATATAAACTATGAGGTAAAAGATTGGTTCTGCAACAAAGAGATATAACAGTCACCAAATCTCTAGAAGTAAGCTGAGGTTAAAGATCAATTAATAAATGGCTTAGTCGCGGTGTATTTGAAAGAACATGAGTTAAGATATTTTATTAAGTGATAAGGAGATAAACGTTGATCTGGAGATTGATCCAATGGTAGTCGCTAAGTCTTCGTATGAAACCACAGTTAGAGTGAACATTCAGTGAAAAAGAGATTACACAGTCACGAGGTCGCTAGAAGGAGAACCAGACTTAAAGTGAAGACTTTTCTTCAGCACCATGGTGGACAGTTGCTAGCTAATAGATTATCAAAGATTTATGCCAGATGGAAAAGTGGCTGAGTTGTGATTAATGACAACCAAGAATATTTGATTTTGATCTCTTTTCAAATTTTATAAGGATTAAATAAGAAAAATACACTCATTGATAATTGATTGCATGTCAGTTTAAAATGCCATGGCTAGAAATGGAATTGATGTCATAGTATGTAAACTAATGGTGGAAGTGATTGAATTGTAATTTTACCAGTTTCAAAGAGAGGGCTACATTCATTTCTCAGATATAAGTAAGTGTATCTGTTGTCAAGTTATTTTACCAGCTTCCAAGTTTTCAAAGCTAAGATTTTTATAAGAGATCAACATTTTCCAAGAAGAGTACAGTTTTCCAGTAGTGTGTTTTGAAAGAAGTTATTTCCTAGTTCAGAATTTAGTAAGCTTTGTGATTGGTGGAGTTTTCAGTGCTCATAAGTTTAAATCACAGACTAATTGACACCTTGTGGTGAGGATTTGTAGGAGATTTGTTTTAGTATCGTTAATATAAATTGGAATAGAACAAGATGAGTCAATTAATGAGTGTAGCATCTACCAGTGGGAGAAGTGGTGATGTTGATGATGATATGAAAGGGAAGTGAAATTATTCTAAAGAATTCATCTCCCTATTTCCAGGATCAAGCCAAAATAGAAAGATAAGTGCTGATACCCTCATAGGTGATCTAAATTTCATTAGGGATGCTAAAATTCCAAGTTCTTCCAGTTGTCCCATGTTCAACTATTTTTATAATAATAGTGATGAAGTTATTCCTATCTCGAATCCATGGACCTGTGGACTGGCCAAATTAATATTCCCTGACATCTTTGTAGATGTGAATTTCATCTTAGAAATGGCCAATAGATATGATACCCTAACCTAAATAATAAAAAGGGATGATGGGAAATCCATAGTTACCCTAGAAAGAAGCTCATTCATGAGAGCATTCAATGTATATCATCGCATGGCCACAAAGATAAGCTTGAAGAGTTTCGAGAACATGAATATGAGAGAGTTTGGCATTGCTTCCAAATTGATTTAGGAACATCATGTGTTGATTCAAATAAAGAATTATATAGCACCCATCCCAGGGATTGCCCCATACTACTGCAAGGACTTGAACTTGTACATGAAGTATATATCCTATGCATTATGAAGAGTGTTAGGGAAGGATGGAGGACCTAAGAGAATCTCTTTAGACATCCTTATGATGGTCTTGGATATGCAGAGCCCTCATACCAATACAGAATATGATTATATTGAATATATTATAGATCAAATGAATCAGGGATTCATTGACATCCAAAAAAAGGACAATCCTAGATTCATGCATTACTCCATTTTAATGCATTTGATCGTATACTACAACTTCCCAATTATGAACTATCAGTGTTTAAGGCCTCAAAGGTCTCATCGGAATCAGGCCAACCCCATTCAGTTTTGGGTGAGAGTGTGGAATTACACCTTGAGGGAACAAGAGTTTTGTGCCTTTGAAAATTGGATTGTTTATCCAATTTTAAAGTTCCTATGTGTAAAAAACACTAGGCTACCAATGAAGGTGATACAGCTTCTCAGGCCATGATAGTATCTTGAAAAGTGGCCGGGAGATCACAAATGGGGTGACTTCTACTATGAGAATAATTTCACATTGATCAGGGTGTATGGTTGCACTCACCCACCCCATGTTTTTCCATTCCATGTGCCACCAAGGATTGCAACAATGGAATTCATTAGGGAACTAATTTTGATAGATAAAGAACATATTAATCCTCATAGGAAGGGTATAGTTACCCCAAGGTAGTTCAAGATTTTAAATTTTATAATTGAAAATAGGGCATTGGATCCAGTAAACAATTGGAGGCTTCATTTTGATTGCCAAGAAGCTGCTGACACCCACCATTCTATACACAAAGGACCATGAGGAATGCATGGATGAAGAACTTATAAGAAATATATTGGAGGATGAGGAGGTTGATAAAAGGTCTAAGAAGTTCAATTAATTAATGGACTTAGAGAGACAGGTAAAGAGAAAAGACATGTTTTTGGGGGGTTTCTTTCAAGACTTTCCATCTTTAAAGAGGCTTGATGCCATGATTTAGTCACATACTCTGTTATGTAACCAATTGGAAGATACACTAGTAGTTCTAGAGAAGGGCCACAAGGGGCACTCATCATCAGAGTATGATGATGAAAGTGATGAAGAGTACTCTGTACCTAGATCCCCTCCAGTTAACCAAGCATTTGTTGAAGAACAAGCAACTGAGGTCAAAAACATAATTGACCTAACATATGTCCCTAAAACTGAGGTTACCAATGAGCCCCCACCAAAAAGACAAAAATTTGAAAGAAGGGAACCATGTCAGAGGAAAGAGAAGAAGAAAGACATAATTGGTGCTCTCATTACTGGAAACAAAGCCTATGACCACCAGTTCAGAAAGAAAATAAGAGTAGGAAAGAAGTTGCAAAAAGATGAAGAAGAGGAAATAGAGTTACCTCTTATGACTTGCACAGATGAAAGATTAATATATCAAGTTTAGTTTTTAAAGGATTACAATTTCATCAAGACCAAGGAATTCAAATATTTCCTCATTTGGAATAAACAATAGGTCAAAGCAAAATTGGAGTTGGCAGGTGGTGATCCAGTAACCACAGAGGCTCTACAAACATTGTAGGATTATGACCCTGAATCATAGCAAATTACACCTGAGGAGGAAAGACAACTGGTAAAGGCCAGTGGAATCTTATTAGTAGAAGGGTGGGATTTGGCCTCTCCCTTCATTATTGGCTAGGTTAGAAAGAAACCTGATATAAATCTATCATCACAGACACATGTTGGGGAAATGATCAGAGGATTTGGATACAATCCAAGATCCCAGGTATTAGCAATGTGGAGCTTAGCTCAAAAATATAAAAGCCAACCCTAATAAAAATTCGGGAGAAAATGGAAGGAAATAATATTATTTGGTCAATCAATAATATATGAGACTTTGAGATTTCCCAAATTCTCACCTATTTTTCTCAATTGATTGAGGCCAAAGTAGTGCAGATGTCTGAAAATTTGAAGAAGCTCACTAGTGAAACTAGTGATATTGTCAAAGATAGGGATTTGGGTCTAATTAAGATCAAAGCACAAGAAAAATTGATAGTAGAACATACACAACAATTGCTAGACAAGCCAGAAGTTGCCCCTGTAGAGCCAAAAGAGGTACAAGATGTTGAGATCCAAAAACATGAAACAAAGGATACAACAACAAAGAATAAGGAGAAAGTTAAGGAATACAACAAAGTTTTTTTGGGAGCTCTAATGTAGCTTTTTCAGCATAGGATCAGTATTCTAGAGGATAAAGTTGATTTAGTGTATAATGCCTACAGAAAATTGTCTGGTTTACAATTAGAGGAAAACAATTATGTGTCAATCTTGAATCCATATTATGCTACATGGTTAGTCAGGACTCAACTTTGTGAAAGATTGGCATCTCTACAACCTCATAGGGAAGACCTCCCAGAGATTGTGTGTCGAGTGGGAGAGGAAATAGATCAAATCACTCCTACCTTGTCCTTCAAAGGAAAGGTTAATCAGATAGAGGCCAAAATAAATATGTTTGGCCCAGGATACAATAGGTTCATTCCCTCAATAAAAGGAGAAGATGATCAACTAAAAACCATTCAAGTGTGGAAAGGTGAGTTTGACACCTTATTACCTAGTAATGAGGAATTTATCTCAAATGATGGCACTTTGGACATGCAAAGGTTCAACAACATCTTGGACGAAGCTTTAAAAGCTGAAATAGACTTTAACAAGTTTGTAACAGATGTCAAGATGATAAAAGATGCCAGATGGGAATGGTCAAAGACACAAATTCAAAGCACTCAAAGTTTTAGTTGGCCTACAAAGGTGGAGGTAATAGTATGGGACACTCTCACAAAGCCTAAAAAGAAGAAGGTTCTAGTTGTTGATCTAGACATAATGGATGAAGATTGAAAAAGACACTTGGCAACTGATCTCTAAGCACAGGAAGGATAACTATCTCAAAGATTATTGTAAGTTATCTTGGAATGGAAGTCACCAGGTCGCGGTGCAACTACATGAATTTATTCAAAATATCAATAGAAAAAGGTGCTAGATGTTGAAGATTGAAGATCAAACTGAGTTGCTAAATGATTTTGACTTTCCACCGTTAAAAGGACTAACTTCAAATTTTATCTTTTAATGTCATTAGGGTTAGCTTAGCCATCTGAAGCTTTTTGCATCCTTGAATTTTGAGGATTCCAATATGGCTAATGCTGGGTATATATTGTCTTTTGTAATGTATTATTAAGGATTGTGAATTTACAACTACAAGGTAGACTTAATATTTTTCTAGTTCTTCAAGCTTTGATTTGATCTTAATATATTGAATCAGAATGATATTTATTAAATATAGTGGAATATCCATTTTAAAATCTATGATGTCTTTTTGTACTTATTTCACGCTTGTGTATGTTTAATTTGTAAAGAATCTTAGACATACTAGTTATAAGGTAACTATGTGATTTCTTACAAGATTATTTTAAGGGAGGAGTTAATCTTATTATTAATTCCAAAGCGTTAGGATTAAGATAAAAATTTGATACATGGATGTGAGGATGAGAGGATAGTTTGTAAGGCATTCTTTCTGGGGTTTTGATTGTGTTCTTATTAGTTGTTTTCTGTGGATTTGCATTACATTTGACTATTTTCCTGAGATTAGGCACTGGTCTAAGTTCTGACAAGTGGTTCTCATCATCAATTTTAAATCAAATTCATCTTTACTTTCTTGTGTATTGAAAGCATACATGTTTATTTGATTGTATTGAGAAGTACAATATATTATGTTGATTCCTTGAAGAGAGGATGAATAGGTTATCCTTCCTAGGTGTGAGACTAAAAAATAAGAGGGATGACTGTCCTTGTTACACTGATAGTAGCTCTTGTGAAGTTCATGATCTGGCTTACTAAGGTTTGCATTAGGTTAGTAATAATCAACTGCAAGGTGTGTATTCAACTATATTAGTTTGGAACAAGAGAATCAATATCTCCACAATCGAGTTACTAAGAAATAGTAATCTGGCAGTAGGTGCACCCGCCTAAGTCTGTGGAACCCAAAGTGAAGAAGGATAGTATCCTTGTTAATTAGCCTTTTCCCTGTGTGAATCTAAGGTTGGGAATTTGAGAGTCAATATTGAATAGCTATATATTGATTGAACAAGAAAAAGAGCTAACAGGAAGCATGGAAAATTTTAGTCCTTATGGTTGGGACCATTTTTGTGTAGGATCTACATGGGAAAGATTATTATTTATTGTAAATTCCTATAAGCGGAGTGCAACACTTGCCTGTGCATGGATAGTATCTGAAGCCATTTTTATCCTAATTCACTTTTCATGTGTTGTTGGTGTTCTAGTATTGATCTTGTGATCAACCTTCCTCGGTTATAGCCTCTCTTAGGACTACAAAATTTTGATTTCTATGGTGTTTTTCCTACCTTGTTCTGTTGTATTTATGCCATGTGCTTAGGCCCTAACTAAACAATTTCTAGTCCTAAGACTTCCATGGTGGTTAAACCCTAACGCTCCCATTTTCAATATAATCTTGCGTTACTTTTTGGGCCACTTAAGTCTTTTTGTGTCATGTGTATTAAGTTGTCGTAAGTTGGGCCTATTCCTTTTACTTCCTGAGTCCTAGTGAGGCTCGTGCTTTAATGTTTCCTATGTTTAAATGAGCTATGGTATTTTATTCATCACAAATTTCAAGCAAGTATTTTTGAACCAATGATAGGTGTAATGCCATGATCGCAAAATGTTTGATGTTTACCCTTCAAGGAATCACGCCTGGAACCATGTGTCTATTTTTGGATTGTAGGGTCAACATATTCAAAGATAGCAGCAAGTTAAAGATAGGTCAAATCTAAATTCATTGAATAGTTGGTGCATTTTCGGGATCAAAACTTGTAGGGAGGATATTCTTCATGGCATTGCACTTGTGCGATGCATGTCATATGGAAGGACCATTATGAAGACAAAGGAATATTAAGGACTTTCACATTAATTTTGATCTAATCATGGGCGTGATATCGCTATGCAAAGATGCCTGGTATTTATTCATTGCAAGTTCATGATTAGTTTCCACGTAGCACATAGTGGGTCCTGCCCGGAGCTAAACGTGAAGTAAAGGTTAGACAGATCAAAGATGACTGGGTGGTGGGCGTAATGCCTTGAAAATGAGATCAACGAAGGATATCCACCATAGAATCACATTTTTTTGACACATATCTTCTGAGATCATGGATCCATATTTTCAAAGAGCTATAAAGCCAACAAACATGTGATTTAATCTAATGGTAGGCATGATACCACTACGCAAAGAGGCACAAAGTTTATTCATTGTGGATTCATGCCTGGTTGATGTGTGTCTAGAAAATCAAGTAGGACTGGACTGCTACATGGAGGTTCTAGTAAACAAAAATTGACAGATGTGTTTTAAACTTGTTATATAAGATTCAATCTGGGCCCTTGATAGTGCTTCTACACCATGTTGACCAATGGGGCTAGTATTATTTTAATTTCAAACCTGTGTAGAGGGTTTTTTTGCCATGGAATTGTGTTCCAAGTCATAGAGAGGTAGATGGATAGGCCTGATCTTTTGGGTTGCATTTATGTAGTGGTAAGGTGCTGAAGGGATAGATTTTGATGACTATGAATTCATAAATGTTGAATAGTGGTTATTTAGGGTTCTAATCAGATTTAAAGATATTTTGTAATGTTAGTTGGCTCCCTATCTATTTTTCCTTAATGTTGGTTTGGTTGCCAAGTTTTGGTGGTTGTTTTTTAGGGTTTCTTTTTTTCCCTAAGTTGGTCTAAACTCATGGTGTCCAATTGGTATAATTAGGGTTTTCTAGGTCATTGGTAAGGATGAGATTTTTATGCCAGAGAAGGCTTGTAAGATCTCAATATTTGATTAAGACTATTAGTGGTTTCCTTGGATATGATCTTAAAATGTTTCAGTTGTTTTAGCATAATATATTTCTATAACTTCCTATTATTTTTTGACATCTTAATGAGTAATGTCTTTGTTTCAATTCTTATATTCATTTGGATTGGTTGTTGAGGACATCTCAATCCATCACTCTATAAGGCAGAGGGTCTAACTGGTTTAGGTTTTTTTAGAGAGAATTAAATTCCTTAAATTAGTTTCAGTGAGTAAAGAACTATAATGAATTGGATAATTACATTTTCTTCCAAGAAGTGTGAATGGAGTATGTAAGTGATAGTCAAGTTTAGAGATCATTTATAGGCTTTTCATTTGATGTATGTTATTGTTAAGAGTGTTTTCATTTAGAGTGACTCTATACCCACTAGATAGGGTACTACTTTGATATGTTAGAATGTGTGGTTCTCAATAATCTTTATAAAATATATTACCATTTACATGTTTTATGTTGCATCAACAATGCCTACCAATTTATGATAATATTGAATATTGAAGGCAGAAGACAGGTAATACCTACCTGAGTTTGTGGAGTTTGAAGTGTAGAAGTTTTAATGACCTTGTTGAATGTTGTTTCTTTTCCTTTTTGAATCAGTGTTTGGGCCTTTAGAGTAAATATACATGAGTCGCATGTATACAAAGGATCAACAAGAAAAAGAACCAACATACTCCACAGCAGAATGGGGTAGCTGAGAGGAAGAACCGACCTTTGAAAGAGATGGTCAGTTGCATATTTCATGTTAGGTCCCTTCCCTCTAAATTGTGGTTTGAAGCAATCAAATATGCTTCATACATACAAAACATATCTCCTCACAAATGTATCACAAGAAAAATCCTTTTGAAGCATGGAGTGGCATGCAACCAGAAGTTACACATTTCCATATTTTTGGATCACGTGCATGGGATCACATTGTTATAGACAAGAGGAAGGCTTTGGATCCTTAAAGAAAATAATTCATATTTGTTGGATATCCAAATGGTACAAAGGGATACATATTTCTTGAGCTTTCCATTTAAATACTCTTCATTGAGAGGAGTGTCCTTTTTATGAAAGTCCCATGCATGCATCTCTAGAGCAACTCAAAGATAATACATGCAATTAGTCCAATCTGATTTTAGATTCATCTGAATCTGAATCATATGAACACATGCATCCCACTAGAGATCTAGATCCAAAACCAATTCCAAATTGGGATTCTAGTTATGATTGATGAGGCCAATATAAGGCCTATGTAGCTTATAATTTCATGTGCTTTTATGACTAGATTTTGAGAACTTCATAAGCTTTCATAATAATTTTTTAGACTATATACTTATATCTCAGAATTGCTATATACATATGTACGTGAATGTGTGTGGAACATTTTAAGTTTATAAATATGCTATCTATATGTTGCATGGTTATATGAAACTAAATCTGGTATCTTCTTGTCCTACTTTAAGTTGGGCGGTTTTTCCTGTAGCCATGTGATGAGAGAAAGCTAGTAAAGAAACTTATTATGGATTTTGTCTTGGATACGTATGCATGCTAATATTTTGAAGGAAGCGGTGGATCAGCAGGTAAACAAGAAGTCAAGATTAAAGAATGAAGTGATGCCTTTAAGAAACCAGCTTTTGCGGGGCTCATGATGACTCCACTACTCTCGGGTGATAGCAGTTTCTATTGCAGATGAGGTCAATGTTGAATAATAGCCACGATGGAATAAATCTAGTAGTGGTGCATTCCTAGATTTGTGTGTAATTGGATATTGTTTGTTCCTGCATTAATAATGTTGATCATGTATCTTAATGATTGTCATATCCCTAATGTTGGGGGATCCTAGTTGCTAGGAGTTCTATTTTAGAAGTTGTTATTAAATAAGATGGAAGTTCTAATTCCTTAGTTAGTTAGTATCACAAGAATCCTATTTGTAATCTAGTGAGAAAAAAATATAATCTTATTTTCTACACTATTGTACTCTTTTTTCATGAATGAATAAATGAAATCTTCAATTCTTAGTTTTTCAGTTTTTGTTCATTCACTCTTCTGTGGTGGCCCGCGTGGGAGGTGAACTTGGTTTATAGTTCATTAGGAAATAGTTATAAGTCATTTGAAGCATGTAGGACTCTGTTACTCCTGCAGCCACTACTAATAGCACTGTTGGTTGTTCCTACAAAATAGGCAAGTAGTTAGTTTACTGTTACATCATGTTCTTATATCTTTAGATTAAGCTATTAATTCCATTTCCTGGTTCAATTTTACTTTCAGTAGTTTTCATTCCTTAAATGGTGATGACTTCTAAGGTGGATTAGAGCATATACTTTGCCGATACCATTTCAAATTTAAGTCCCTGGTTGATAATTTAATGAGTTCAGTATGATAGTTGGCATTGTTTGTTGCAAAGTCACTATAAGGAGGATCTCCAATCCTTAATTGTAGAGAGTATAATACTAACTAGTCATTTTTGGCACCGATACCATTTATGGTGTCAATTTAGTCCAGACCAAGAGTCATTGTCTTAGTTTTAGCTCATAATTTTTATTTTTATGCATAGAAGAAGAGATCATCTTGGGCGTTTCCTTCCTTAATATAAACAGGTTGAACCATTTAATATTTTTAACCCTGAGCTTGAGGAGCCCCTAGTTGTGAATGTTGAATAACAAGAACCGTTTGTAAACCCATTTTCTAATCTGAAGAACATACCTGCTTCTGCACTCCCCAAATTTTATGGCCTCCTTACTGAAGACCCAGAGACCTTCCTATTTGAGTTTGACATCCTCAGTAGGAGTTATGACTATACAACCAACGCCCATAAACTAAAGTTATTTCCCTCAACTCTTAAAGAGGCTACTCTATGGTGGTTCATGGGGTTGGGAGCTAATGCCATACCCGTCTGGGACGCAATGAGAAATATGTTCATTTCCAGGTATAAGGAATACTGTAGGGGAAAAGATTTAAAGGGAGACAAAAATTTTAAAATGTCATAGAAAGAGGATGAGACTTTGGAGGATTGTGTCTCTCGGTTCATGTTTAACCTACAATGTAACACACAACACCCGCTAAATGAGGATTCCCAAAAACATCTTTTCTTGAAAGGTATACAGGAAGGAAGTATGGAGGCCTTGGAACTTATGGATGGAGGAAACGTCACCCAGAAGAACTTGGAAGATATCAAGAATATCTGCATGAATTATTCAAGAACCACTATTAAAATGGGTAGAGGAATCTAAGACTTACCTCATAAGTCTACTAGTTCTGGGGTATCTAAGATGGAACTTTCAAATATTCTATCAAACCTTAAGCGAGACATCATTAATGATGCCACTACTCAGTTGGACACAATGCAAGCTAGGAGGAAGAAGGAAGATGTTGATGCTGTGTTAGCTAAATACTGGCCACATTGTAGAGAAAAGAAGAGAATTTGCAAGTGCAAGACTGTTACAAATGTGGAGTCCCAGAAAATGCCTATGGAATTAAAATCTATAGATCAAAATAGAGAGGTGCTCTATGTCACTCAACATAGGCCATGGGCCCAAAGACAAGGTATGCCACAAGATCCTCTCCAAACTTCTAGCAATAATAATCCATGGAAAAAAATTTAGAATATGGGTCCCCAAAACTTTGGTGGGTATAATAATTGACAAAAACCTCAACAGGGTTGGAAGCAACCTCAGCATGGTTGGAAATAACCTCAATAGGGTTGGCAATAACCTTAGCAAGGTTGGAAACAACCCAATCATTGTTCTAGCCAATCTAATCAGCCAACTTTAATGCCACCACCTCAATAGCAGGCTATAATGCCTCCTCTTATAGCCAATAGCAATCTGCCTAAGAAAACCCAATTGCCAGCTCAGCCTAATCCTAATCCTAATAATAAGCCGCCAGCTTAGCAGCAAAGCTATGTCATTTCCTTAAACAATATCCATCTTAGGTCATGAACTACTCTTTACTCTCCTCCAACACCTATCATCAGAGAGGTTGAAGAGCCACCTTCTGAATCAACTGATGTACCATCTCTGCAAACCTCTCCTATAGATAAAGAGCCCCTGTTTCATCAAAGATTAGTCAACCAAGTTTAACCCATAGTAAACTTCGCAGTAGTAGATTTACTAAATCAGTTGAAACATATGACAGTAAAAATACCATTACTTGATGCAATCAAAGAAGTTCTTGTCTACACCAAGGCTATTAGAGAAGCGTTCATAAAACAAATGGGGAGGAAGAAGAAGGATCCTAAGACTATTCATGTAGTAGGGTAGTTGTCTGATCTTATGCTGGAAAACTTAACTATTCCCAAATACTCTGATCTAGGGAGCCTTGTCGTTACCGTCACTATTCATGGTATGAAAGTTCAAAATGCCTTAGTCAATCTAGGTGCCTCTATAAATGTCATGTCCAAGGAGGTACTATCTCAATTTCATATTTTTGTTCTTATAGATACCCCAACCATCCTGCAACTTGCTGATAGCTCTACTATCAAACCCGATGGGATGATAAAAGGCGTCATTGTTACCTTACACTCTTGGGAGTATCCAATGGATTTTTTTGTTCTCTCACCTAAAGATGATATGTGAGGGTATCCTTTGATCCTAGGAAGACCATGGTTGGCAACTGTTGATGCCTTCATATCTTGTAGGTTTGGGAAAATGACCATATCTAATGGTGTCCATACAAAGAACTTGACCCTATATTCCCCTGCTCAACCCATGTTGCAAGATGATGAGACAGTATGGCCAGAATTAGAGGATGCCAAAACCGAAGTCAATTCAATCCATCAACTCATGGTGATAGGGAGGGAGTTGTTTGTAGCCTCTAGGGAAGAAGATGAGATAATTTCATCCATTATTGCTAATGAATATGGCATAGATTCACAGTTGTGTCTGTAATCAGACTATATTTTGGAGACTATTTTTCCTACTCCACATGCATCTCCATACTCACTATCCTCCCACTTTCTTCATTCCTTACTACCCCATGAGATGGATTCACTGCCAATTTCTCAGTTGACCATGTTGGATAAAGTAGTTAAAATGGAAGTTAGTCCCAGAAAATAATTGGATGTCAACAAAACCCTGTCATTGCCATAGCAGAAAGATATCCTTAAGATGCTACAGGAAAACCAGTAGCGATTTGACTTGGATTATACAGACATGAAGGGATTAGATCCTAAACTGTGTACTCATTGAATCTATATTAGTCTAGAGTATAAACTAGGAAGGCGGCCTCAGAGGAGAGTAAATCCTCATGTCCTAAGGGACATAGTCAAGACTGAGCTTTAGAAATTGTTAAATGCTAGTTTCATCTACCCCATTTCTGATAGCCAATGGGTGTCACCCTTAGTCTTAGTACCTAAAAAAGGAGGTAAACGGCGACTTTGTGTGGATTATCGGGAGCTCAATACAACCACTAAAAAGGACCATTTTCCACTCCCTGGTAGAGGCGCCAAAAATGACTGGTTAGTATTATACCCTCTGCAATTAAGGATTGGACATCCTCCTTATAGTGACTTTGAAAAAAACAATGCCAACTATCATACTAAGAACATCATAATGAACTCATTAAATTATCGACCAGGGACATAAACTTGAAATGGTATCGGCAAAGTATATGCTCTAATCCACCTTAGAAGTCATCACCATTTAAGGAATAGAAAATGCTAAAAGTAACAGTGAACTAGGAAATGAAATTAAAAACTTAATCTAAAGATATAAGAATGTGTTGTAACAGTAGACTAACTACTTGCCTATACTGCAGGAACAACCAACAATGCTATTACCAGTGGTTGCAGGAGCAACATAGACCTAAATTCTTCAAATGACTTACAACTATTTCCTACTAAACTATAAACTGAGTTCACCTCCCGTGTGCGCCCCCATGGAAGAGTGAATGAACAAAAAATCAAAAAATAAGAATTGAAGATTCCAATTATTCATTCATGAAACAAGAGTACAATAGTGCAGAAAAAAAATTATATTTCTTTCTCACTGGATTACAAAAAGGATTCCCGTAATACTAACTAAGGAATCAAAATTTTTATCTTATTTAACAACAACTTCTAAAACAAAACTCCTAGCAACTAGGATCCCCCAATATCAGGGATATGACAATCATTAAGATACATGATCAACATTATTGAATGCGGGAACAAACTACATTCAATTACACACGAATCTAGGAATGTGCCACTATTGGATTTTCTTCATCGTGGTTGTTACTCAGCATTGACCTCGTCTGCAATAGAAACCCCTATCTCCCAAGAGTAGTGGAATTATCATGAGCCCCGCACTAACTGGTCTCTTAAAGACATCACTTCATTCTTTAATGTTGACTTCTTCTTTACCCGTGGATCCACCATTTCCTGCAAAATATTAGCATGTATACGTATCGAAGACAAAATCCATAATAAGTTTCTTCACTAGCTTTCTCTCATCACATGGCTACAGGAAAAACCACCCAACTTAAAGTAGGACAAAAAGATACCAGATTTAGTTTCATATAACCATGCAACTTATAGATAGCATATTTATAAACTTAAAATGTTACACACACATTCACATACATATGTATATAGCAGTTCTAAGATATAAGTATAAACAGTCTGAAAAAGTATTATGAAAGCTTATGAAGTTCTCAAAATCTAATCATAAAAGCATATGAAATTATATGCTAGATAGGCTTTATATTGGCCTCAAGAATGATTAAGTCTATCCTATGAGAAGACAAAGACCAAGGAGCTTGATTGATGTATATGTTGCCCCTCATTCATTTTCAGCTGATCCAATCAAGCCAATGCATGCTTATGTGATTCATGAATCCGATCCTATAACTTATGTGGTAGTTGCAGGAAACCCTTATTGGGAAGAAGCCATGGATTAAGAGTACAATTATTTCATTGAAAATCAAACTTGGGACTTGGTTTAACTTCCATCAAATCACAAGCTTGTAAGGTGTAAGTGGATCTAAACAATAAAGAGATCAGTAGATGGTCAAGTGAGTAGATAAAAATCAAGGTTGGTAGCCATAGGCTTTTATCAAATTAATGACATTGATTATGATGGGACTTTTTCTCCTATGGATAAAATGGTGCCCATTTGATTGGCTCTTACCATTGTAGTAGCAAGCAAGTGGGAGATTCATCACATGGATGTGAAAAATCCATTTCTTCATAGTGATCTTGAGAAGGAGATCTACATGGAGAAGCCACATGGGTATGTACATGATTCATCTTTGGTATGCAATCTCAAGAAATCAATCTATGGCCTCTAGCAGGCACCTAGATCTTTGTATGCTAAAATGGATTCTTATCGTTTGTCTCAAAATTTCATGAGATGAAAATCTGATCCAAATATTTATATGTTGAGAACATCTGACTCTTTGTTAATAATACTACTCTATACAGATGATCTACTAATAACAGGATTGATCCACAACTATTGTTGGAACCAAAGAAGCTTAGCATGATCGATTTCCCATGACAGACATGGGTCTTGTCAACTTTTTTCTTAGCCTTGAAATCAACCAAAATGAATCAGGTGTACAAGTTTCTCAATCCAAGTATGCAAGGGATCTCTTGGCTCACTCTCAAATGAGTTCTTGTAAACCAACCACCATACCTTTCTTGGGTGAACCCACAATAGTGGGTTACACTTTTTTGGAAGAAGTGATTCCTCCTAAAATTTGCAAAGTAGGCAGATTTAGAAAGTACTTTCGATAGAAAGTAGGACTTTCGATAGAAATTAATTTCTATTGAAAGTACTTTCTATTGAAAGTCCTTGATTAGGGGAAATACCAGTCAATTACTTTCGATAGAAAGTAGTTTCAATCGAAACTACTTTCTATTGAAAGTAGTTTCTATCAAAAGTCTCTAATTAGAGGTCATTTGCAAAGGTTGACACAAATATGAAGTTTTCATGGCTTTGGAACTCAAACCTAGGGCTGAAATGAATGAATAAAGAGACATCATTTTTCATCGCACAAGTAATCTGAACAAGCTTTCTAAAGAATATAGATTTGACATTTTTTGAATTAATTAGGTCTATGTTTTTTGACATGCATCAAATGTAGGCTTTTTATCGAATATAAACCTTAAAGTTTGACATTCAATGAAATATAGAAAAAAAGAGAAAACAAAACTGAAAAATAATAGTGCCCTCCGTCTTTGAGTCTACTTTCTATCAAAAAAATAAATTGAATTTTGATAAATACACAAGTTATAAGCTATGTAGTCAAGGTATGTCAAAATTACGGTTTACTCTACTTCAAACATTCAGAAAATATGAAATAACCATGATAGTGTCATTAAACCAATTGCATTCCCTCTGTATGGATGTTACAAAACCAAATTCAAAAGAATCACATTGATATCTATTTTAGAAATCAAGTTATGCTGTATGAAGTCAATGTAACTTTTTGAAAATGACATTTTCAGCAACATAGCAGTTTTCGTGGGAGAAAAAAAAACCATTCAAATCAATTCAAAAAAAAAATAAAAAAAAAATTTATAATATAGATAGAAAATTCTAAAAGACTCTAGTTTACTTCATCTTCCGATTTCAAATGGTTTAACGGTAATATGCATCCGAATCTGAAAGTTGTTTTTTTAAAATGTAGACTTCAATGACCGTTTAGGCAAAAAAGTGTAACCCACTATTGTGGGATCACCCTCTTGTCATGGGTAAAGCTTGAGGATGGAAAGGATACATCATTAGTTGATTGCACACTCTACCATCAGCTTGTGGGGAGTCTTCTTTATCTCACTCACTCTCATCCAAATCTATCATATATAGTGGGAGTTGTTTATAGATACAAGCAAGAGCCTCATGAGCTACATTAGAAAGCTCCTAAGAATATACTTTTCTATGTTCAAGGAACCATATGCTATGGGATTCGTTATTCACCTAGATGTGCATTGGATATCATTGGCTATACTGTTTCTGATTGGGTTGGTGATAGCATTGATCACAAATCTACTTCAAGATATGTACTCAGTTTGATATCAGGTCCAATTTGTTGGTCAAGTAAGAAGTAATCCTCCATTGCTTTGTTTTATGTAGAGGGTTAATATAGAGGTGTGGTAAATATTAACAGTCGGGCTATTTTGTTGCAGAACTTCCTCACTAAGCTCGATATCAATTTTCATATTCCAACTCTCATTTGGTGTGACAATGAGAGTACACTGGAAATTTGTAGAGATCCATTACAATGAAAACTGACAAAAAACATTGAGATCCACATGCACTACAGCTGATATTTGATCCATGATGGCATTATAGATTTACAGTATCGTATCACGTCTCAACATATTGCTAACATCTTCACAAAAACTTTCATTGAGCAGAAGTTTCACTTTCTCTGAGATCTTCTTGGGGTGAAAGACACTCTAATCCAGTAGTTTTCTTGGTTTGTTATCATCTTTTTGAGGGGGGAATTTGTTCCCATTGGGTGTTTTCCCTCTTTCCTCTTTCTCCTTATTTATAATTAAGGGGGGTATTGGATTTTATTTCCAACTATCTGCATGTTCAACCGCGTATTAAGTTATGCTCCATAATTTTAGGATCAAGATTGTGTTCATATTTATGAAAATCTCCAGTTATGAATGAACCTTTTATTCCCCCTTCACCATATTTTGTTGTTTCAAATGGTGATTTATACTTTGTATTGTTGTATTATTTAGTACAATTAATAGAATTTGAGATTAAGTTATGATTCAATAGCTCTTTGTTTCTCTCTATTTTTTTATTCTTCTAGCAAGGTCTATGCAGCTACAGCTGCTAATTTTACACATTGATTGTGTTATAATGATAGAAGGAAATGAACAAAGTTGATTGGTATAAAAGGATAAAAATTGATGAGAAAAAATAACTGATGGATGTCAAGACAAGGTCCACAAGAATTTCCAACATCCCCCGTGCGTGCCAAAATTGAAGTTGCAGACCAGGATATTAACAAAATGAATATAGTGAATGGTTTTTAGAAACTATTGAATTTCTTTGAGATGTGGGAGCATAAATAGAGATTGTATGTTGTTCTTGCATTCTCTTCAATTCCATTGGAAAAGGTCTAGTGTATTCTTCTATGGTATGCCCTAAATAGATCTATTGAAAGGACTTTGAAACCTTAAAGAAAATACAATCAGCTGGGGTAAAGTTGATTTCCTCAAAACTCTGGGAGCATCATCTGACAATGACTAATGGGAGCATTCAAATGGGGTTTGGACATTCATCAAAGATAATAAAATGTAGTCTCGTGTTTTCTATTTTTTGTAGGGCACTCCATGTTTTATTTTAAATGTGATTTGAATCCTTGGCAAATGCAAACAATAGATATTATGGTGTATTTAAAAAGTTAAGCAAGAGCCAACACATTTACCATCATTTCCTCCATGTCTTTTCAATGAAAATATATGGGCTTTTGTCAGGTATTTTAAAGGGAATTTATCTGGTATTTTTGTAGAGCTATTTCATATTTTCTTCAAATAGATGTGTCATTTCATGGAATGCAATGCTACAGGTTTTATAGATAATAGGTTTGAAGAAAGATAGAAACTTTCAAACAAATGTAGTTAGCAGATCCAATGTCCAATTTCAATAGCGTGTATAAAAATGTGAAGGGGACAGAGCTATAATGTAGATCTTGGTGCACAAACTTGAGATGAAATTGAATAGTATTTATAAGATTATGTTTATTGAGGGATTGATTTTGGTGGTGGATTTTATTGACAAGTTTGATTTTATAACCCAACAGGTCATTTCACCAAGTAGTTAAACAAAGAAACACAAGGCGATAAATTATTAATGTAGAGAGGGGAATTTAAGTCAAATGGAAAAGTGATTAAACAAAAGTAAATATGAAATGCATCACAAGTTTAAATTTAGTTTTTTATTGAAGTATGAAATTGTTTTTCACTTCAATTATTTGGAGCAAATGATGGCTCCAAATAAGTGTACATTCTGAAATTATTTTCAATAGAAGGAAATGTTTGACTAAGTGTGTGAAATTCTTTTAACCATAAGAATTTTGTGTGAATGAGTAAAGCGGAAAATAAATGTGGTGCTACTTTCCAATTTCAAAATTTGAATTAAGTTGAAAGTGAAATTAATGGGCAATATCTCCACACTAATTGCAATAACATATTTAGTTATAATGATAATTATATATATTTCAGCCATTAATTATATATATATATATATGGGATAGGGATGATGGCTGTAGCCGCAAAAGTTCGTTGAGGATCTGGCACTCGAAGATGACCCTCCCAGTGGACCTAGGGTTTTCAATGCAGAAGATTCCATCTACTGACCTCAATGCGTGTTCCAGGATGGGCAATAGAGAAATCTGGCAATCAATTGACCATTATGGTCTACCTATTTTCACAGGTTTCAAAATAAAAATTTATCTTCTCAAGATGCTCGAAATGGGTACTTTCCTCATGACAAGCTAAATCCTCAGTGACTATTTAAGGATGGAAAAGGGAAAGATATCTTCAAATTTAGGGTCTCCATGTGCGACTGGTTTCATCCAATGATCTGTAGGGGTTCTAGGCGGCGACATAAAAGCATATGAAGGCATCAAACAAATATAGGGTTCTAGAATTCCATTTGCACCTATAGCTCTACTAATGATCATGATGGCACCGATGACAAAGAGCCTTTGGAGGGAATTTTCATTAGTCACTTCCCGAACCCTAATGTGGAGAAACATGTTTCAAATAATAATGTAGAGGATTTGGAGACAAATCATATTGGAAAGTTGGTAACTCATTTCCCTATCTTGAAGGAGTTTCACCATGTTGGGGCTTCTTAAATCTCGGAGAATCTGGAAATATATGAATTCATTAACTAATGATGTTCCCAATCTTCCCGCTTGGGCTGATCATGATAACACTGCTACAAAAAAGGTTTGGATTCCAATTTGGGTAATAACTGTTAATGATGATCTTGTATCATGGAGGGGCAAGCATTTAACAGAGCGGTGTGTACTCATTAAAGTTTGAAGAAAATCTACCGCACTATCTAACCTTCATGATCAGATGTAGTCTCTATGGTATGGCATTTTATGCTTTCAAGTGCGTTCTAAAACCACGTGTTATTATTTTTGCTAATATAGAGGCTAAGGAACAATCCACGAATAATCCCTTTTTCAATCTAGCATGAAATGTTGTTAATCCTTCACCTTGGAAACCTTTCTTTCAAATTGGGACATACCTTCATGATTACATGTCGGTTTGGTTTTTTCTACCAAATTTGCCTTACGATTTAATGATTTTACGATTCTTAAAGAGATTGGGAAGTCATTTGGGTCTTTCATTCGCATTGATAGGAGCTTGATAGACAACAATTTGCTACTTAAAATTTGTGTATTAATTTCTAAGGAGACAATTATTTACCACACTTGCAAAATTGGTTTTCCTTTCAAGTGTTGGCGATATTCAATTTTAAAGGATAATTATGGTCCAAGTAAGGTGTTTATCACCATAAACAAGGATATATTTGTTAAAATCCTGATGGGAACTTGCAATATGTTTGTCAATGGGGTGGTGGAAAAGCCAATCATTGATAATGCTATCCCTGCTTCTCCATTTCACACCCCGCCTCACATTCCTACCTCTCTATTACATTTCTAGTCCCCTCATCTCCACACCCCCTTGACTATCCTATCCTCACCTCATAGCTCATACTCCCATTCAAAGATCACAAATTCATTCCAACCCTTTATCTTAGACCCCAAAACTGATGAACCCTTTGATGGACCCAATCTGCATCTCGCTAATACTGAACCTCCATCTTCCTCTAAGCCCCAATATCATCATTTTACCTCATCCAATCCAAAATCATCCAATTTTCATTTGTTTGATCACCCAAAAGACCTAGCCAAGTCTCAACCTACTATTGATCCTCTTCCAAACATTATTTATGCATTAACCCCTACTTCATCCTCTGATATTACCACTCTCCCTTCATCCTATGCTCCTCCTCCACCATCCTCATTGCCAAAAATATCTCTCTCTCTCTCTCTCTCTCTCTCTCTCTCTCTCTCTCTCTCTCTCTCTCTCCCCCAGCATGCATCTTTTCCTCTTATTCCTTCTTTTAGGCTCACACCCCCAGCTCTCATCGATCATGATTCACTAGGCTGATAATTAATTTCTTTTTAAACCATCCCATCAGCTAGTTTTGCAAGTTCAAATGATTAATTCTAAGGCTAATGTTGTATTGGATGATAATATAATTAATTCTTTCATTGATAATTTTAATACTTCCCTCTCCTATTTGCAATGTAAAGGAGAGATTCCAACTTCAGTTAATCCTTATGTTATTATTTCTTTGGATTTAGATTCTCCTCTGCATGAGGTGCCCGTTAAATTTTGTCCATCCCCGTTTGGTATTGTGATGGATAAATATATATCCTTTTGTCCTATTTTTCAATCTCCTTCAGCTAAGACATCTCCTACATCTTCTTCTAAATAGAAAGGTAGGCCTTCTATTTAATTAAAGATTTGTAATGAGATTGATGTTGGTATTTAAACTATAATACCGTTTACCCTATATTAGGGTAAAAAGGGAAAGAATAAGCCTTCTACTAGCCCTCCAACCACAAGGGATTCTAAGGCCAAGAGGAATATCTAGCCTACGTATTTTGGGGGTACTAACTCTGCCATTAAAAAGACTCAGGAAAGGAGGGGAAATGAATCTTTCCCTCTAGATCAATGATGATTATTTCTTTGAATGTTAGGGGCTTAAATGCTCCTAAAAATAAACGGCTCGTTAAAATCCAATTGTTGAACTCAAAATTTGATGTTTCTCTCACTCAAGAAATGAAAGTGTCTGATTCAGCTGCCTCTTCTCTTTTTTTCCTAGAAATTGGGGAGTTTTTGGTCCTCCTTCTGATGGATCATTGGGAGACCTTGCTTTCCTTTGGGATCCTAATAAGTTCTCAGTGGAACCTGTCTCTAAAGGTAAATTTTGGATACTATTCATGTGTTAGGACTAAATGTTGCTAGTCCTATTTTGAGGTTTTTGTAGTGTTTCAAATTTATTCCATGGCGGAAATCTTTAGTTGTAGGTAGTCTCATGTCTTTATCTTCTGTGAGAAGATTGTAGAGGGTCAAGGAGGTCATGTTTTTCTTCCTTTAGATTTTCTCTACACAGTCAAAAGGGGTTGGAAACAGTCAGAGAATCCATGGTGCGTTCGCTAGTCTATTTTTTTTGAAATGCTCTAAGTCCTTTAACCCAGGTTGGAAGTGCGGTGAAGGTACTTAGTGTTTTTATATCCTAACCCGTAGAGGTTAAGTACCAAAAGGCACACGACTTTTTGGCCAGTGGTTCATAGACCAAGTGGTTAATTGGCGATTAGTGGCGGCTAGCTGCTGGTCAGGGAGGCAATTTTATGGGCCCATATGGAGGTGATGTGGCAGAGGGCTCAATGTGGTGACATGTGTCAGTAAGGGGCTATGGCATGATCCAAGTCATGGCAAGTCTAATCAGGTCATGCAATGGTGTGGGTACTGACATGTGGTAGATTGACAGGTGTTGGGGCGAAGTAGGATTGTGAGGTGGTAGAGGTTCTAGTAAATCAAGTGGTTCCATGAGGCATACATGGTGACACTACAAAGTTAGGAAGTTTTCCATTTAGTGAAAAAGGGTGACACATGGAAGATGGTTGTCAGGGGTGGTGACAGGTGTCGGCATGGTGTTATGGCATAGTCTTAGTCATATTAGATCCAGTCGGATCGTGCTATCGTGCCTGCATAATGCGTGTCTAGGCTGGTCAGCGTAGGTCAGAAAGGGACATGTGATTCTAAGGAAAAATAGGGAGGTTCCACAGGGAGGTCAATGGAAGTTGACCCGGCTTAAGTAATCTTTTTTACTTGATGCTGAGGTGATTAAGAGGAGGATCAAAAACTTTCTTTTAAAGTTGGGAAAATATACAATCTCGGTCGTTGATAGTGATTCCATGCCACATGTATTTGTTAGAGAAGATATTTAAATATTTATATTGATTTCTCAGGGTTTCAGGAGGTGGCATTGCTTTCCAAGTCACAAAGATTTTTAAATGGTTCGATATGATCTTTTAGATCAATTTATTAAATCCTTAGGGTGTAGATGGATAGTATTTTGTTGACTGTAGTTATATTTTTTCCGTGTGGTGGTGTTAGGATTTTTTTTATTCAGATTTGTATATCTTTTGTAACCCTAGTCTTCTTCCTATTTTTTCAACATTAATGTTTTTAGTCAAGTGGATATTCAGATTAGATTGTATTTCAGATCTTTTGAATAAAGATCAATTCGTTGGAGGAAATAAGATAAACCAAATTCCAAAGACGGAAAAATGTCAATTAGATATGAATTCTAGGGTTTCCTTCTTGTATAAGTATCTTTCTTTTCTCTATTATAAAGGTTCTTATTTTTCTCTAATTTTTAGAGCAGGTTCCAAGTGTGGTTCCTCTCTAAATATTTCTGCCTTTTCTCTTCATATAGGGTATTCTTAGTTTCTTTCTAGTCCTAGAGAAGGACATCATTATAATATAAAGTTTTATGAATGAAATCTCAGTGCAGTTGTTTTGTTATCAAGTTGTCTCCATTTGATTTTTGAATCATAGAGACTAAGGCATCAAAGATGTTTTCGTTTTGTCCATTGCTGATTAGTAATGGAGTCATTTAAAGGATGGCTATAATTTAGGATTTGTCTTTAGATATGTATGAGTTGGGATATCAAGGGTATGTCAACTTGTCTTTCATTGGATGTTGATTAATGTTTTATCTATTCCAAGGTCTCTTCCAAGGGGAGAGTTAAATGCTTTGAGTAGGTAATTACATGTTTGGATACACAGGTGGATTCACAAGCATAGCTTGATTAAAGGGGGTATGTTTGATGAAAGGAATTAGACGTATTAGACTGTGTTGTCTTCTTTATTCATAATCTTGTTTACAATGGTATGTTTGACTCTGTTTCCCATTAGATAAGGCACTGGTCAATGAGAAATTTGTGGTATTTTAGGGATCCATTAATCAAATCATAAATGAAAACCCGTGCCCTTTCATATTGATAAGAGTTAGGATAGTTCTAGTTTTTAGATATAATCTATGCCAGTGGGATATTGCATGAGATTTGGTAAAACAATGAGGTACATGTTACCTAAAGGTTTGAAAGTTATTAAATGGTTATGTATCTGCAAGCTATTTTTTTATAAAAAGGAGTTAGGTATGTGTAGATTAGGTAGTTCCCACCCGAGTTATGTGGAGCTCAAAGGGAAGGAGGTCTTTGAACCTTTTCAATGTTAGATTTCTCTTGTGGGTAAAAGTATGAAATTGTGTCACACTTGAGGACCATTTTTGCAATTCTTGCTGAAATTGTTTTAGCCCAAATGTTTTTGGCCGTACATACATGGCGTAAATGTGGTGCCATGTGGCATCAATGTGGCAAATGAGTTCTGGCTGAAATAGGTTCGGCTGGACTAGTTCTCGCCAAAAATTCATGAGTAAATATAAGCCAACAATGTTTTATCGATGAAGAATTGACACACATTTATATAGGGGGTTTCGGCCAGAGCTAAGTTTGGCCGAACCAGTTTAGGCCAAAACTACCAATGTGGCATCCTATGTGGCAGCGAAATAGGCAAAAATTTCAAAATTGTAGAACTTCTCAATTATACAGATGATCTCTCCATCAAAAATCAACTTTATTTACAATCTAAAAATACCCTTTTGAGAGCTCGCAGTCAAGATTATGGTCATATAATTTTTATAGTGTTTTGATTACATATAATATATTATAAGTTGGAAATACTGCAATTAGGTATTTTAACATTTAAGAACATGCTCGTTCGAAAAAAGAAAAAAATAGAAAATCATGTCAAAAAATTTTAAAACTTATATTTAATGTTAGATGAGAGAGTCCTCTTCAATAATATATAATATGTTTTTTATTTGGTGTAGATTTGCTAGGGAAAATTAGGCGGGAGACAAAAATTGTTAATTTCAGGTAACTCTGACTTTGAATAGTTATAATAGACAAAATATATACCGAAAACCAATGTTTCTTTTTTTCTATAGTAGATGTACATGTCATCTAAAATATATTTTCAAATCAGAGGAAAACAAGATTATTTACATATATTTTGTTGGTGGGAACTAGACCCTAGATTTTCAGCATTTTTTAGCAATTAAAAAATGGACTTCAAAAATTAAAAAAACTATGTCAATTATTATTCAATTTTTTTAAAAAGATTATAGGCATAAAATACATCCAATTTTACACATTTAATTAGTTTACATCATTATCAAATTCTAAACACAAATGTCACTTTTATGTCGTTAAAGTTTAACAATTTTGCATGTTGTGGTCCTCTTCCTTTATAAAAGTGTGACAGGTTTGTACTTTTACCCTTGTCTCCTTTTTCTTGAGGGTGTTGAGTTTGTCTCCTAGGTTTGTAATCCCACAGCCTGGTGTCAGAATCTCATATAGGAAAGGAGAGTGCAAGAAAAATAACTAACAACATGGTTGAAATATGTTGTTCAATTGTCACTTTGGTTGTTTAATATTTATGGTCCTACATATGTTGTTGAGAAAACTAATATGGATTCGTTGAGTGTTGTTTTTGCACAAGTCAATTGCCAGGAATTCAAGATCTGAATTCCTCTCTTGAAAGAATAATAAGGTTATTCCCAAGGTTCTCTATGGTCATAGTACAACCACTTGGTAAACTCAGTTGAAGATAAATGTGAATGTTCACAAGGAGGCCTTTGCTGGTACATTTCAAACTTCAGGCTACAAAACAAGCATTAGTAATTTTTAATATTTTCTCGATTTTGAATGTATGCAATTTCCTAAGAATGCAGATCTAACTTTAAAACTATAATAATTGCTTATTTAAATCGATTTCAAACAAAGATCAACAAATTTAGGTAACAAGAATCGAGAAAATTCATTAAAAATGAAATCCTAACAGACATAAGCCATTGTTGAACCTTCCTTGGAAATTGAATAATAAAAAGATGGAAACCCACAAAATATGAACTAGATCATTTGACTAATCTATACCCAATATATGCAATTGTTTGGAGAAAAATTTATTGAGATGCAAGTATTCCAAAATCTATCAAATTGTGAAGCCACAAGTATGTGCACACACATGAGATGGATTTATTGTTGTAGCAGAAAAAATATCTTTCACAATCCATCATCACAACAAGATCGATGAACAAGAGCAAACTCCAATTCAAACACAATAAATGTGTTAAGCTCTTTGACATAAATGAACAAGTGAATAAAAATTCATTAATTTCCCATAGACAATAGACAATATCACACTGTGAATGCAGCACCAATTGTATATATTTATTACATAAAATATCCAACCACTTTTATATTGTTATGATGAAATATATTTCTCTTCAACTGCAAAACTAAGAAACCTACAACTAGGGTTGCATTTACACAAAACCATGGTGAAACAAAGCTAAAACAAGAGTTTACTTAATAAAAACTACTCCTAGATGATAGTTAACTTGTTTTCATGGATTTATAATCTATTTACATCTCATTTACATAATAAATCACCACCCAAGAAACAAGAAATCAAATTTGGAGCTTCACCATTTTGAACTAGAGTCTTCATCTCAAACTTGGAGTTTTCTTTCAAATATTAATCTGAGGTTCTTTGTGCACATGATACTAATTCTTGTCCTTTAGCTAACCCAAATCAAACAATATCTATCAGGAAGCTTGATCTAGAAAAGAACCCTTCATGCAAATTTTTCTCACGTTGGAATGACCCAAAAGTTTCAGACCCTGACCTTTTGCTCCAAAATTTGGAAGGCTGAAAATGGATAGTAATAGATCTTTGAAGACCACTAAAATTTTAGAATTTCAAGGGCCGAAAGACCGCAAAATTATTCCTGAGAAAATGGCTACGTATCAAAATATGAATTTTGCAAAATTGTACTAGGTATGGATATTTGATGACCCTATATTTTGGGGGTTATAGACCTTTGAAAAACTCAATATTGAAAATATCAAACCTTTGAAACCTTCAAAAATTGAAACTATGAACCTCTAAACTTTGAACCTTCAAACACTCAACCTCTAAACTCGGAACCTCCAAACCTCTCAACCTCTGAACTCCAAACCTTCAAACCTCTGAACTCCAAACCTTCAAACCTCTGAACTTGCAAACCTCTAAACTTTTAACCTCCGAGCCTTCATGACTAAAAAATGGCTAAGTCCAAATGACTTGATTTGGGATTTTTTGGGTTTCAAGCTTTTAGGATTTTGAGATTTCAAGGCTTTGGGATTATGGAAACTGAACCGCCTCACAATAGGTGTGGAATAATCATGCTCAAGGCCTTTCTTAGGAATGGTTTATTCAATCTAAGGACTACTTCTCCTGTTATGAGGTGCATTTACCTTGTCAACCCAGGGACGTATACTTGAAATGGTCGGCATGATATGTGCACTAGGTTCCTTAAGGAGTCATTCTTCTTATGATACAGGAAGGTAAAAATGCATAAAAAAAACCTACACTAGTGCTGCAGGAAAAGAATAAATTTATCTCCTTACTAAAATGAATGCTAGAAATTGCAAACTCTACTTAAACCTATACTTTCAAACTAGAACACCCATTATAACTATTATTGCAGATGCTGTAGGAACATTCACAAGGTACAATGCTACAGGAAGAAATTGTAACTTCTATTTGAAGTATTAGAAATCCTTGAAGGAAATCTATTCTATTCTAACCTATTCCACCTCCCAAGTGGGCCCCCTTGGTTTGTTTCTACTAATCTATTAACACAGAACGTAAACCAAGAATTACTTCATTGTATTTCAAAAACTCATTACATAAAAACAATACATGAAACTTGAAATAGATTGCTGTAAGATATAAAAGTTTTCTTCCAAAAACTTATTTCTCTAAATTTCCTATCTAACTTCAAATTATCGGTCCAATCCCTAGATATAGAGGATCGAGCACTTATTAAAAAATAGAAAATAAACTATCTTGTTGAAAACATGCCGGAGAAGAAGATGGAAATGCAACAGCCCGCAGTGTGGGTAATAAAGCTTGGGTGACTAGTTCAACATAATAAAGTGTAGAGGGAATATAGAAACACTACATCCCCGTGTCCTAGAATAATAGCTCCTCCATTGTAGTAGTCATGTTTCCTGGTGCTGTGATGATCACTCCGTCGTAGTTGGTCCTCAACAGTCTTCCTTGAATGCTATCAACCACTCTCCAGCCGCTTTCTCTCCTGTCAAGTTAGTTGTGATGCTGAAATATTCATGTAACAAGCTTAATCAAATTAAATCCAGATATTAGAAAATATATTCTAATGGTTATATGAAATACTGCACTATATGTATAATATTAGCAAAATATGTCACAAACATCTACCCATGGTTTATCAGTTCTATCTAGACTTTATCACAAGTTTTAACTGGCTAGGTTCTCAAATGTTTTGTCAGAAACTAGAACAGAGTATTTAAAATTATACAAAATAAAGGAAATAATTTGGCCTTATCATCTATCCCTTGGTTAATCAAATGTTTTTCCTCAAGCATTGCATCTTCTGGAAATTGACCTAAATTCACCAACTTCAGTTCTTTGTCCCCTCTAGCTCTTGAAGGAGTAGTAGAATCCTCTTGTTCTTTCCCAAACTTCCCTTCTGCAATCCTCCTGTAGCCTATCAAGCCTAGAATTGTTGATGTCATACAAGGGCCAAAGGAGCATGGGCAGCTGCATTGTGAGCAGACACCAGAGCTCCTGCTTGATTTGCCTACCCAGCTCTATCTATTTTGGTGCTCGGTGTATGGCTGCTTCAAGGTTAATGGGGCTGTGTGGTTCTGACCTTTTGAATGTCTTTGATAATCTGCCCCATCTACTTCTGGCACCGGTTAAGGCTCTTTGGAAGACAAAATAAGACATGTTGTCATATTGTGCATACACATCTGTTCTGAGTTTAAAAAATTTATCTCTGATTTCCCTTTTGATATTTGCATATGTCAGTTTGAACCAATCTTTAATGGCAGGGGTTTTGTTTTCTCAAGTTCTCTGTATTTCCCCATTGTCTATCATAGTTATCCTCGTTGTGTATCCAAGACATTAGGGCCCTTAGATGTATATCCCCTATGTAAATCAAGGGATTCCATTCAGTCTATGTAGGGATGATGAAATTATGCACATACAACTCATAGAGTAGGTTTTGTTGCCAAGATGGAAGGGTCTGCTATAAACCATAGAATTCCTGGGCTAACTTGAACTTTGCGTTTACATCTTTGAGGGTCATCATCAACTAAAATAGGAGGAATTATTCTTTTAACAGATGGTATAGACCCTAGGTGGTGGTCTACAAGCAATTATCTGGTCAGTCAGCTTAAGGGCATGTTCCATTCTCTATTTCTGTCTTGGCAACTGATCTTTTAATTCTGCAATTTCCTCTCCTTGTTCTGTTATTACTTTCTGCAATTTCCTTTTCTCTTCTCCCCATAAAGTGGTTTTTAGCACATGCTTATTATATAACTGGAAGAGAAGCATTTGTAGATTAATCAAACCACTGTTTTCATCTTGGTTATTCTTCCTCCTTTGTTCCCTCCATAACTGCTCTAAGAAATTTATTAACCAAGTTTGTTTATAGGAAAATAGGGCATTTCTTGTGCAAGCTAGCTGGTGAGTTATAGGGGTTTCTTTTTCAAGGGTTGGAACATCTTGATGACTAACTCCTGGGTCATTTTGACATACATTTGGCTCAGCGTCACACTTGTCATCCAGATTTTGAGGAATGTCTAGAATCTCAAAGTGGCTGGGAGAATCATCCGGGACAATATGAATAGGAGTTTCCTCCTCAAATTGTTTGGGGGAAGTGGACTGGCTTTCGGTGGGTACTTTAGGAATCCGCCCTCTCATCCTAGAGCTCCTTCTTACAAGGATTTCCTCAACCTCTACAGCCTTTTTCTTACTAACCATTTTTTTTTTCTCTACTGCAGGAACTAACTTCATTTTCTTCTTTCTCAAGTCTTGAGGGTTTTGTGGCTCAGTTGCAGGAACTGAAGTTTCTCCAACTAACTTCTGTTTTCCTTTTGTTTGGGTGGAAGTAGGTATATTTCTCATGTGAGTAGGTAAAGGAACATTTTATTGTAAATTTTTGGTTTCTTCCGCTTGGGTACTTTTCTCGGCAACTGGGTCAGGGGAAACTGCATTATCTTGGCTAATTTGCACATTAGGGGCAATTTGAGGTTGCAGGGTTTTATGATGGACAAAATATGCACATGCCATAGGGGAGACATCCCTAAGAGATCTTTCTATGAGTAATTTAATTAGGGCATGGTGAGTAACAAAATTTTCATTCCCTTTCTGGGCTTCTTTGGCACTAATGCACAACATATTAAACAAAAAATTAGGGGCATTCATTGGGATATTATGTCATACATAACTAAGCAACTTAAAATGATGTGCATGTAAATTAGAGAATCATCCTTCATAGGTGAAATACCTAATAATGTGCAAGTCCAACTCATGATATGGTGGAGGAATGGACATTTGTTTGCACCCATGTTTAGTGATCTCCTGTGGAGGGTCACCTGGTAGGGTGAACTGGGCCCTAGCTGACCTGGCATCATGCGCATTGGGGTAGTGTTCACCTAGTGCTAGAAAACCAGTTACTTCCACTATTAACTCCTCTGTTGCAATGACTATCAACCCCCATACCATTTCTTGGCCTTCATCAAATGTGTTTGCAAATTCTGTTGCTTCTTCCTCATCAAACTCCGTCAATTTTAAGAAATATTCTAGCCATCCGTAGGCATTAAATATTCTTACTACCTCAACATCAGATAGTAAAATACCATGAACCACTAGTTCATGCCACTATAATTGGCCCCCCATTTTTGCTTAACAAATTCAACCTCTTCTCTGTTCTTGATAATTACCTTCTTCTCTTTTGAATTTCAGACTACTTCTTGTAAAACCACAGACCCTCTTTCACATTCTTCTGGTATTCTTGGTATGAGCAATAATAATGTACTTTAAAAAAATGAATCATAGATATTCATGCGAGAGTTTATGTCATGGTTTTAATATTGGGTCACATCTAGTCTGACAATTAGGGGTTTATGCAGAATAAAGGTATGACACTTGACACTTATGTGATGCAGTAGCTGGATTTTAATTAAGACAAGACCAAAGTACAGATTTGAGGATCTTAACGAGTAAATAGAAATGACATTTTAAGAATTGGCACACTTCCCTGCCCCCTATGAAATATTGACAAGTGTCCTCACTTGTCAGACTTGGCAGAAGGTACATAACTGGATTAAGGTGGCAATGATACATTTATTGCAGTATTCGATATAACCAACAAAATCTATGTGCTAAAAATGGAAATAAATTTGAAAAGCTCATACTTGTTAATTGATCATCGCACATGCCAGGAATGGTTGGCAAGAGTGGAATGATGGTGTCAGTGGTTGGCATACATTAGCGCACGATCTTTTTATTGAAAGCATAGAAATATGATGACATGGGAGGTGGGTGGATGGAAGATTAAGGAATGAAATAGCTTGAAAAAGAAGAATGTAGAAAGTGAATGGAGAATTTGAAATTTAT
Organism: Thuja plicata; assembly: GCA_018584345.1. Classification (NCBI taxonomy): domain Eukaryota; kingdom Viridiplantae; phylum Streptophyta; class Pinopsida; order Cupressales; family Cupressaceae; genus Thuja; species Thuja plicata. Next base: position 437,314 of record MU223187.1, on the reverse strand, counting down.
GTAAACATAAAGTTTTTATTATGGTCATGCTTCGAAGGAATTCTTATTGAAGAGCTGCAGGAAGAAGTTTGACACCCTCTACTATAGGAAGTGTTACCTATTGATCCTTTAAAACTGGCTGGTTGAGTTGCTGTAGGAAGGCTTCTTTCATCTGTGGCTGGTGATACAACTTTAGTCTATGTCCATTGACTAATAGCTTGAAGTGTACAGGGTCAATTGTGGTCAACTAGACTGCTCCATTTGTAAATACATGGCTTATTTCATATGGAACCAGCCATTGTGTCTGCAGCTTGCCTGGTATCTCTTGGAATCTGGAATCATATAACAATGCCCAATCTCCAACTTGGAACTGCTTACTCTTAATATGGGAGTCATGCCACTATTTTCTTTTCTTTTGGACAATTTTTGTGTGCTGCAAGGCAGACTTGTGCATTTCATCCAAAGAATTGAGATGTAGCAAGCGCTCTCTCTATGCTGCAGGAAGATCAATATTTAACTCTAGCGCTATTCTTAATGTTTTGTGTTCAAATTCAATCGGTAGCATTGTTGCTTTACCATATAACAGTTTGAACAGAGTGAACCCTGTGGTGGTCTTCCATGTTGTTCTATATGCCCAGATGGCTTCTGATAGTCTGCTTCTCTAATCTCGGTGATGCAAATGAACCGTCTTTGTTAAGATTTTCTTCTATTTCCTAATTTGTAACTTCTGCTTGTCCATTGGCTTGAGGGTGATAGGGGCTTGACTTCTGATGTCTGATATTATATTCCTCCATGAGCTATATTATTAGATTACAAGTGAATTGAGTACCTTGATCAGTAACAAGTTCTCTCAGCATGCCATATCTAGTAAAAATTTCTTCATACATAAATTCAGCAACTTTATGATCTCTGGCATGCTTCATTGCTCTTACTTCGACCCAATTGGTCAGGTAATCTGTGCACACCAAAATGTATGACTTCCCATTGGATGGAGGGTCTATTCGACCAATAAAGTCTATGCCCCATTTATCAAATGGTGTTACCACCACCTATGGGTTTAAGGGAATTTCATCTGATCTTGTTGGTTGGCCCATTCTTTGACATTTCTCACACTTGTATAACTGGCTGCATCTTTGTGAAGTGTAGGCCAGTAGTAGCCAGTTGTTAAAATATTTTGTCTTATTCTTTTGGCTGCAAAGTTTCTTCCACATGGTTCATTATGATGTGCATGTAGAATGTCATATGTCTCATCTTCTTGCACACATCTCCTCATGAATTGGTCTGGTCCAGTGTAAAATAATGTGGTATCAATCCAAGAGAAATGGAATATTTTCTCTACAAGAAGCTTCTTATCCTTGTAAGAGAAGTGTGTGTGCATTTTGTTAGCTGCTAGATAATTAGCTATATCAGCATACCATGGATTTTGGACAGCAATATGAAATAAATGTTCATCTAGAAATGCATCATCTATCAAAATAGTATCTTCTTCATCGTGATGAATTCTGGATAGATTATCAGCTACCACATTTTCTTTCCTTGGCTTGTCAAGGATTGTTATATCAAATTTCTGCAAAAGAAGAAGCCATCTTGCTAACCTGCCTGTGATGGTAGGTTTGTTCATGAGATACTTAATTGCTGCATGGTCAGTATGAACAAAGATAGGATAACCAGTTACATAATGGCAGAATTTGTTCAGAGCATAAACTACTACTAGCAATTCTTTCTCAGTCACTGTATAGTTTAACTCTGGTCCATGTAGACTCTTACTAATATAATAGATTGCATTTTCAAGGTTTTTAGAATTTTGTCCTAAGACAACACCTACAGCATAGTCTGAAGCATCTATATGTATGTAAAATGGAAAATTCTAGTCAATACCCCTAAGTATTGGTGCAATTGTCAAAAGGGACTTGAGCTGCAGGAAGGATTCATCACATTCTTTTGTCCAAGAAAATTCAGCTTCTTTGGTAAGTAAGTTGTACAGAGGACTAGCTCTTTGACTAAAGTTCTGGATAAACCTCCTATAATAGCCAGCGTGACCTAGGAAAGATCTAACATCTTTTTTCTTAGTAGGAATAGAGAGTCTGAGAATTACCTCTATCTTCGCATGGTCTATCTGGATTCCAGCTTCAGAGATAAAATGTCGCAACACCACTCCATCCTGCATCATCAGAAAGCACTTTTAACTGTTGAGAGACATGTTATGTTCCTTGCATCTGATTATTACTTTCTCCAAGTTCTTTAGAGCTTCCTCAAATGTGACACCAAATGTAGTGAAGTCATCCATGTAGATTTCCATGCAATCATGTGATATACCAGCAAAGATGCTGATCACAGCTCTCTAAAAGGTAGCAGGTGCATTGCATAATCCATATGGTAATACTGAATAGGCATATGTGCCCCAAGGGCATGTGAATGTGGTCTTTTCCTGATCTTCAGGGGAAATGCTTATTTGATTGTAACCATTGTATCCATCCAGAAAGGAAAAATATTTCTTTCCAGCCAAATTATCCAAGACCTGGTCAATAAAAGTTAAAGGAAAGTGGTCCTTCTTTGTGGCATTATTTAATTCCCTGTAATCCACACATATCCACCACTTACCTCCTTTCTTAGGTACAATGACCAATGGTGATACCCACTTTCTATCAGAGATTGGATAGATGAATCCAACATCCAACAACTTCTGCAACTCAATTTTAACTATTTCTCTCAGTGTGGGGTTTATTCTCTTCTGTGGTTGATGAAGTGGCAAGCTTCCATCAATGATGTGGATTCTGTGGGTGCAGAGTCTAGGTTTTAGTCCCTCCATATCCCCATAATCCCATGCAAAGGCTTTTTCATGCTGACTAAGGAGGTTTGTTAACAATGCCAACTGTGATTGGGACAACTTGTTGTTTACATGCAGGTTACGACCAGAGGAAAGTTCCACTGTTGTTGTTAGCTCTGCCATTAACACTTCTGGCACTGGACTTCTAGCTATTACACTTGTCAGTAATTGATCAATTATTTCAGGGGTTGCTGGAGACATACAATCCTCATAGGTACATAGCTATAAAATAGAACTTTCTGAAACATCTTTAGCCACAATACATTCATTGGTAAGAATGCTTTGTATCACATCATCTTCCTCTTGCATCTTAAGAAAAGATTTCCTATGCAACATCATGACCTGGGCTACTAAATTTAGCTCTTCCTCCTCATCCCCTAAGTCTGGCCAAATAGGTTCTCCCAAGTCTGGCTAGGGTTGGGCAGGAGGATATAGGGCTAGCTTCCTTATGGCTTGACCATTTGAAATTATCATGTTGCCTGATCTACAATTAGTTTTGGAATTAGTGGTGACTAACCAGGGTCTTCCCAAGATTACAGGATAGCCAGCAAAGTTTACTTTAGGTGATAGGATAAGAAAATCAGCAGGATACTCCCATGAATCTAAGGTAACTATCACATCTTCTATGAGACCCTCTGGAGTAACAGTTGAACTATTAGCAAGTTGTAACACTGTGGTTATTGTTCTTAAGCCTTCTATGCTTAGCCTATGCATTGTATGTTTAGTGATGACATTTATTGCTGCTCCCGAATCAATTAGAGCATTTTTCACAGTCTGTCCATTTATTATCAGGTCGACTACTAGACTGCCAGGATCTGAATACTTTGGTATTACCACCTTTCCTAACATGATATCTGCTAATTTCCCTACAACATGTATTATTTGAGGGTCTTTCTTCTTCCGTCCTGGCTTCTTTAGGAATTCTTCCTTAATAGCCTTTCCATAAAGAGGTATATCTTTTATAGCTTGGAACAGAGGGATTTGAATGTTCATATTTTTTAGCTGCTCAATAATATCAAATGTCTCCTCTTGGGGTATAGGTTGTTCTTTGTTTAGCCTATGTGGAAAGGGTGGATTTATTAAAGTGTGGACAATAGTTCTGCTGATATATCAGTCAGCTGGCTAGTATTTGGCAGTGTGGCTTCTGGAAGTAGTGTTGTAGGAGTGTCTACAACTTTCGTGATAATAGGATATTCAGGTGTAGGTAGGGTGGTACCAGACCTTAAATGGATATCAGCTATCTCTAATGAATAAGTAGGGCAAGTTGAGTGTTAGTAGTGTATGTTTGTTGTTGCTGCTATTTGTTGATTGGATTTGGTTGTGGTTGAGCAGGCAATTGGGTTGGCTTTGGATTAGCATTAGTTGTTGCAGGAGGTGGCATTATTGCAGGTGGTTGCACTGGAGGTGGTAGTTGTGGACAACCAGAATTTTGGTTAGGCCACTGTGGAGGCCCCCTCCATTGATTAGTTTTCTGCCAATTTCATTGCGATGGTTGTCATTGATTCTGCTGATTAGGCCACTCATTATTTTGCTGATTAGGCCATTGGTTATTCTGATGGTTTGGCCATTGATATTCTACTGGTTTTTCCATTGGTTATTATGCTAGTTTGGCCATTGGTTATTCTGCTGGTTTGGCCATTGAGATTGAGAGTACTGAGAAGGGTTCTGATAATTTTGGTTTTGCCACTGATTATTGTTAAAATTTTAAAATTGTAGAGGATCTTGTGGCATACCTTGTCATGAAGCCCATGGTCGACATTGAGCCATGAAGAACACTTGATTGTTGTCTCCTTCTATCTTCATGTAGTCAGTTGGCAAATGTTTATTTTCCAGGTTTTCTACCAGCTTACATCCGCACTCTTTCATTTGTTTGTGGTAGTGTGGATAGTACTCAACCAATTGTGATTCAGCTTCTACATGTTTCTTCTTGGCAGTCATTGTGTCAAGATGTGTAGCTACATCATTTATAATATCTTGCTTGAAATCCATGAGAAAATTAGATATCTCCAGCTTTGAAATGCCTGAACCAATCCCTTTTGTGACTGTGGGCCGGTATCCTCTACCTATCTTCACAGTTGACCTTGATTAGTTGAGACAAATTTTCTTGAGGTCATCCCAAGAGGATTGGGATATGTCTCCACCAACCATCAAGTTTAATGCTTCCAGACAGTTTTCATTTACCTCTCTCAAGAAGACTAGTTTATGTGAATCATCTGCCAGTACATGCCTGGGATTCTTCTGCATTGTGTACAAAAAATGTGAAACATAGTCCTCTAATGTTTCATCCTCCTTTTGAGACATCCTAAAGATATCATCTCCTTTTGGGTCACTGCCTTTGCAATAATCTTTATAATTCTGTAGAAACAACGTCTACATCTCATCCCAGGTACCTACTATATTGGCTCCTAAGCCCATGAACCATTATAAGGCTGACTCTTTTAGTGTCATAGGAAACAACTTGAGCTTATGGGCATCAGTATTATAGTCGAAGCTTCGACAAAGTATGTCAAACTCAAACAAGAAAGTGTCAGGATCCTGCGTTATAAGACCATAAAACTTCGGAAGAGCAGTTGTGGGTATATTTTTTAGATTATCATTGTTTATAAGGTTTGGGAGAGGAAATGGGAAAGTAGGGTGTGCGACCATTGGAGGTATTTGATTATGGGGTTTCTACTGGAAAGGAGCATTAGCTATGGGATTATTAATAATAGGTGGACTTGGACTGGAATTATCTAGAAAGCTGGCCAAGATTTTTGCAAAAGGTCAAAACCCGCTTATATCAAGTGGTTCTGCTCTGGAGGAAGATACTGCAGGAAAGTTGGGGCTTTCATCTTCAAAGGGTAACTCAACTTCTTCAACTTCCTTGTTCAAATTAGCAGACTCTACTGGCAAAAATCTACCATATTCATCTCATCGCCTTTCTCTTCGATGCATGCAATTAAATTCTTCACGCTTGTGAAGCAATTTTTAGGGATACAAATCTTAAAACTAACTAGGAATGAAAAAATGACTCAAAAATGTTCCTAGCTTGACACCATGCCCGGCAGTGGTGCCAAAAATGAACCGCCTCACAATAGGTGTGGAATAATCATGCTCAAGACCTTTCTTAGAAATGGTTTATTCAATCTAAGGACTACTTCTCCTGTTATGAGGTGCATTTAACTTGTCAACCCAGGGAAGTATACTTGAAATGGTCGGCACAATATGTGCACTAGGTTCCTTAACGAGTCATTCTGCTTATGATGCAGGAAGGTAAAAATGCATCAAAGAAACCTACACTAGTGCTGCAGGAAAAGAATACATTTATCTCCTTATTGAAATGAATGCTAGAAATTGAAAACTCTACTTAAACCTATAATTTCAACCTAGAACACCTATTATAACTATTCTTGCAGATGTTGTAGGAACATTCACAAGGTACAATGCTGCAGGAAGGAATTGTAACTTCTATCTGAAATACTAGAAATGCTAGAAATGATGGAAGGAAATCTATTCTATTCTCACCTATTCCACCTCCCAAGTGGGCCCCCTTGGTTGGTTTCTACTAATCTATTAACAAAGAACATAAACCAAGAATTACTTCATTGTATTTCAAAAACTCATTACATAAAAAAAATACATGAAACTTGAAATATATTGTTGTAAGATATAACAGTTTTCTTCCAAAAAATTCGTTCTCTAACTTTCCTATCTAACTTCAAACTATCGGTCCAATCCCTATATATAGAGGATCGAACACATATTACAAAACAAAAAAGAAACTATCTTGCTGAAAACATGCCAGAGAAGAAGATGGAAATGCAACAGCCCGCGGTTTGGGTAATAAAGCTTGGGCGACCAGTTCAGCATAATAAAGTGCAAAGGGAATATAGTAACACTACATCCTCACATCCTAAAATAATGGCTCCTCCATTGTAGCAGCCATGTTTCCTGGTGTTGTGATGATCACACCACCGTAGCTGGTCCTCAACAGTCTTCCTTGAATGTTGTCGACCACTCTCCAGCCGCTTTCTCTCCTGTCAAGTTAGTTGTGATGCGGAAATATTCATGCAACAAGCTTAATCAAATTAAATCTATATATTAGAACATATATTCTGATGGTTATATGAAATACTGCACTATATGTATAATATTAGCAAAATATGTCACAAACATCTACCCATGGTTTATTAGTTCTATCTGGACTTTATCACAAGTTTTAACTGGCTAGGTTCTCAAATGTTTTGTCAGGAACTAGAATAGAGTATTTAAAATTATACAAAATAAAGGCAATAATTTGGCCTTATCAGAAACCTCTAAAACTTTGAAACTCTGATTGAAAAATGGCTAAGTCCAAATGAATCAGTTTAGGATTTTTGGGGTTTCGATATTTTGGGATTTTGGGATTTCTAGGTCTTAGGATTATGGACAGCTCTGAAAAAATGAAGCTTCAAAACTTTGACAGAAAAATGGCTAAATCAAAATGACTTAGTTTAGGATTTTTGGGGTTATGGAAAACTATGAAAATATGAAACTCCTAAAATGTCATGACTAGAAAAATGGCTAAGTCCACTGACCAGATCCTAGGATGAGCTTTGCAGAATCTCTTTGCAACATTTTGGACTTCATCAAAATTGTGTAACTCCATAAATTTCAACTTCTCCTATTGCCTCTTCCTAAACCTGAAAAGGGTGTGCTTCAAACTTTTTAACTTCTTTAATGTCATCCATGATTTGCTTCATATTTTTCTTGAACTGAAACATCTATTGCAAATCATCTATTGCATTCACTGCAGTCACAATTCCATGAAGTATTTTACAAGGTTCTTGGTAGAATATAAATTCTCTTTCTTCGTATCTTCATACAATTGCAAGTCAATCCTATCGAAGAATTTCTCTAACTCATTGGTTCATAACATGCCAAATGGAGATTCACAATTTTGCAATTACAAAGGATGCCCCATCATCAATATTTATTGAAAATAGAAAATTATAATAGAACAACTAAGTCTACACAAATGGAAATTAAATCTAATTCTAAAAAGAAGAAAAAGAAATCCCTAAACCTAACTAAAAACCAGCAAAAAATAAAGAAAACCCCTTCACTGCATCTTCCAAACTTTCCTAGAAAAAACTAACTCACAAATACACAAACAAAAATGAAGCCAAAAAAGAAAAAAAGAAAAAAAGAGAGGTGGGGGGAACACCAAGAGTTGACTCAACTAACATCCAACCATCAGGAGCACATGGGCCCACAATATGACTCACTTGATGCCTAATAAAATCAACCAAAATCCTGAAAGGCCCAAAAAAGGGGGTCCCCATTAGGCTAAGTCACCGAAATGGGGCGTGTGTTGTGGAGCCACAACAAATAGCCCAGACAAAAGGAGAAATGACCAAGGTATTTATTTATAACAAAAAAACTTCCATAAACCTATCTTGCAAGGAACCAAACATAAGAAGCATCAGTAGAAATATTATTTTTCCAATTCTCAAAATTGAAGTCTTTTGTTGTTTCTTCCAATGTGTGCAGTTGTGTGTTAATTCCTTTGACATTTTGATGAAAATAACTTAAATGAATATCAACCAAAATCAACCTTCACAATGTTGTCAATGGCCTCTCGGGAAGACCTCTGCTGCTAGTCAGGCGTCCATAGCCCCAACAAATTTTCCCACAATTCCCAATCCAACCTTTCTCTACTATTGGTCAGGTGCCCATAGCCCTAGTAGAGATTGCTAGAGTCACCCTTTGATGTCTTCTGATGATATTTAAAACTGAGGTATTTGGAGGATTCTTTCTTTGGAATCATTTCTCCTTTCTTGACTGGTGACTTGTTTGAGCCACCTTCTTTGAGTATTTCATTTATTGAGTATCTCCTTTCATTCTTCCTTTTGTAAACCTAGAAAGTGCCTAGACTATGCTACCTTGATTTTGATCATCTTAGCCTTGGTGGCCGCTGCTTCAAATGATTGGTTTTGCTTCTCATTTTCCTCCCTTTTGCTTGCTTCTTTATCTATCTATTTTTAGTCAGGTTGTAGATGGAGAAGGGTTCTGGGAATGGAGGGTATCTGAGTAAACATGTTGGTGCTATCTATAAGTAGCAACCACCCAAGAAACCAATGTTTCTAGTGTCATATTTTGATATTTTATGTGATTTAGGATGATCAATAGTAAACATCACCTTGATTGACAGCAAAAGGTAGCATTATTTATGATCCTCATCTACAAATTCTTGCAAGATACATCTCTTTGGAAATTTTTACTAGGAAATACCTCTGCCTCTCATCGAGGACCCGTTGGGATGGACCACTTTTTGGGAACATCCCCGACCAAACACACTTACCCCAAAAGCAACAAACAAAAAGAAAAAAAAAACATTCAAGAAAAATGGAAAAAATGTAGACACACTAACAAAGTAAGAAACAAGAAACAAACTAACTACTAAAACACAAAGGAAAAACTAACACCTACCTAATTAGAACTAAAGTGGAATTATGTAGAAAAAAGATTAGAAAAAAGCATATGATTTGCTGGATAATTTATTTTTCTTTCCATGCAGTAGCAATAACACCCCTTGTATAGTTCTAAGGAGTGAAAATTCATCTTTGTACTTAGAAAAATAAAATTTAGGCAAGTTTTGTTGAAATTCTATGTACAAATTACACAAAATCATAAGTTGTTCCAACTCTCCATAATCATGATTAATCCACAAACAAGTTTTTCACCCTGAGCATCATATATTCAAACTAGAAATTATCATAATGTAAGGGATAATGAAAAGATACAACCTGATTTGTTGAGTTCCCAACCATGGGTGTTATTCTTCTAGAGGTCTTAGCTCACAGTATACCACTCCATCCTCCTCAAGTACTATTGGATTCAGATCAAACAGATGAACTCTACATCAATTGACAACTGCAAGGTTTGATATATTCCTAGATTAATACACACAAAATTATATTTCTTTACTTAAACGTGATACCAAATTAAACACTTTGTCTACCTCAACCGTTGATAGAGATAAAGAGTAATCCTTTTCAAAAAAAAAATTGTAAGTCTTGATAATCATGGCATGATTTGTCATCTCCATCACATTCCTTCAAGTCATCATCAACCAAATGCATTAGATCAGTAATAATAGAGTTATGAAAACACACCCTCATTCCAAATTGCTGGATATGTGTGAGTGTTGCAGACTCTAGGACAACCCTTTGATCATCCTTTTGAATTTCTTGTATCTCCTCCATTTGAGTTTCATCATGATTATAGTTTAAACAATAAAGGGAACCTTCACTCATGAGAAAAGACTTCTTCTTTTTCACTTGTCATGAAAATGTCTATGAATGTGTCTATAATTTCATTCTCTTCATCACTTTGACTTGTGTCACCATCATTCTCTTGTATGATGATCACTTTAACTTTCTCATCAGGCAATAAAAAAACCTCCAAAATCTCATGGGTTTGATCACATCCATATTCTTTCCCCCTTGATTGACGATCCCAATGATCCTCTATACGACTTAAGACCTCTTCAATAGTCATCTTTCCTTTCAAATAGAAGTCCATCTTCCCAAGGAAAACAAGGAAATCCACCCCGGATTTTTGGTTTGTGAGGTGAATCCTACATCTGTCCATCCATGCAAAATCTGATAATGACATAGGAATACTAGAAATTCTTGCAACCTCTCATTTACTCTACTTTTCTCAAGTGGAATATCGACCCAACATAGATTATGAGTATCTTCATCTTCATTTTTTGAACCTTTCTCAACATCAAAAGAGTCCTCAAAATTACCTTGTGGAGATGTCAAATATTTCTCACTTATCCAAGATGAATCTATGTCTTATCCAAAGAAATATTTAATTTTATCCTAGATCAAAACTCAGGAATAACAACATACACACCCGTAGAATTGGCTAATTTTTGCAAGGATCCACTTTCTGATCCAGAGCCTCTGGGAAAGGTGGAGACAAAGGAAAACAAAAATTTGATACCTCGGCCCAGGTCCCATCTATAGTATCTTTTCCTATTATGGAACAGGTGCACCTTCAACTGGCGGCATCCCATTAGATGAAGGAAGCAATAAGCACCCAGCTTGGCATCCCAATCACTCTGGTAGAACCTACTCTCCCTTCTGGCTCCCCTTCACTTGCAGAACTTATGGTCTGGGAAGCGGGGATGGGAGTGGATGATTAAAGTGCAGTCATTTAGGATGTCGGACACCCACTGGTGATAGGGAGAAAGTAGCAAAGAACAAATATCCCTCCACCAAGGGTAGATATAGATCTCAGGATGCCAAACATCCCCCATGTGGAGATTATCCCAGACTCCCCTAAAATAGAGAATCCCCCAGAGACCTCCCCTCCACACGATGTTTTCAATGACATCTTTGGGATTGATGAACTTGTAAATTTATAGGGAGAGATAGGAAAAGCGGTGGAGGAAATCATCGCGCAGGAAGTAGAAAGAATCCCCAATGAAGGGGAGATACCAGAGAAAGAAGTTTCTATGGAAAAAGAGGTTTAGGAAGAATATAAAAAAGAGAAAGAACAAGTGGACATCCCTAATGTTCAATAGATACTGGTCCTAGAGACAGAGATAGGAGAAAAGAGGCAAGTACAAGATGAACATCCAGCTTCAGCTAAGGGGACCGAACCTTCAGGAGTAACTGTAACCTCAACCACCATGCTCCAAACATCTCCATCCATCCAGGGTAGTCCTTCACCCCATGTGGTAACATTTGGCAAGGTGATCCCTATGACACTATAGTCAAATCTAGTTTAGACACCTTCACCACCTCTGAAAGATACACCAACGGAGGAGAATGTCTCAGAAAAGGATGCCAGAGAAAAACATCAAAAACAACATAATGAGGGGGAGAACCACAAAAATATGGATGTTGATTCCACCAATGGTGCTAAGGATGGGGACGCTGAGGAAATAGATATTGATACCACTAAGGTGGACGGCACAGGAAATCTCGAGAACAAAGAGAAAGAGTCTAAAGAGGCTATAAAATCAGGGGATGAACAACAAAACCTAGGAGAAGACCCAAACAATCAGGCCCTAGCAGAAAGACCGCCCTCACCACCATAATGGTTTGTGGATATAAAGAAGAGAAAGGCCCCAATGGAAGAAAAAGTACATCTCTCCCTAGAAAAGATGATGGCCCGGAGTCAATTCGTTCCCAAGCCAAAGAAGGCCCGGACCTTCCATTCCATTCGGACTGATCCAGGTGGAGATATAGTTGCAGTCATTGTGACACCTCCCCCAGACAAAGAGGAAGCAACGGTAAGTGCTATGAAGTATATAGTTACAGAGGTACCTATAGGGAAGAGGGACAAGCAGGGTGAATTGGACCTACTAAAAGAGGCTAGCTAGGCAATTGAGCCCCGATATTATAAACAAGCCCACAAACTGACAGAGGAAAAGGAAAAGAATGTAAATCTCCTCGGGCTTCTAACAGATATAGCGTAACCATTAACTACAATTTCTCCAGATGCTTCTACATTCGGAATGCCACTCCCAGAGGTTGACATTAATGTGCTAAGGAATATGAAAAAGAAAGCACAAGCAGTGGATGACTGGGTAGTTGAGCTGGTAGGAAATGTCTAACATTTCTTAATAACAACCCTTGCAGACCTACATACGGCTGGTAACATCTTGCACCATGTCAAAGCTGACATTTCTATATGAAAGGGTAGAAACTCAACAATATGAGGTGTGGATGAGCGAGTTAGGAGAACTCATGAATATCGAGGAGGAACCCATCATGAAGATGGGTATTTTAGGGGAAGATTCTTTTGATTTTGTCTGGGTCCAACACTCTAGACTTGATCTCAAATCGGAGATTACCATGCAACTGGTGGTGGCCTTGAAAGACAAAGTCTGGAAAGTGGAATATTATTTGAATTTATATAAGGATTTTGTCACAAGGGTGTCAGAAGTTGATTCCTTCAACAAAGATACATGTACCCCAATGGACTACGTTGTGGGGAAGTTTGATGAACTGGTGGAGTCATGGTACCAATCCCTGAGGGATTTTGATGGAGACAAAATTTCATGCTTACCCCACATGATGCTTTGGCCCATGATGCAGCAAGGATGGTCACAAAATTTAAAGGAAATGCCCTAGATATGGGCTAACAATTGGAGGTGGCCAAGTTCTGCCTGGAAAGTATGAAGGACATTGACCAAGAGGTAATTCCTCAGCTTTTAGAAGCATTCAAAACATACATGGCACACTGAGGTTCTCCAGATAGGTGATTCTCCCAAGGCATCACTCTTGCATTAACTTCCTTGGGTGCATCGACGAAAAGGAGCCACAATCTACATTTATGAGGCATGTTTCCTCAGATATCAAGAAGATTGGATTTCCTCTATTAATAACCCAACAATATTCTCTATGCCAATTCTTCTAGCTTTCTCTTCCTATTTTCTTCCTCTTTCTTGTCAGACTTCTGCTCTTTTCAAGGTGATTGTAAGTGGTGTAGGTAGTGCCGCCCATCAGCTAATGTATTTTATATGTTGACTGTGCAGTTTGATTAGGTTAATTTTAGGGAAAAATATGTGTATAAATAAGAGGTCTGAACTCATAACAAGGGTCGACAAAATTGATGATTTTGTAGTCTAGCAAGTAATAGAAGATAGTTTTTCATTTCTAGTTGTTTCGGGAGCTTAATGCTCAGTAGTTTAGAATTCTCCCTTTGAGCCATGATTGTATACACCAGTGCTACTGGAACACTTTAAGTTAATGAAGAAGGAGGAAAACCTTATGACTACTGGTTATGTGTTGTCCTAAATTTGGAGTTCACGATCACCTTTTGTGTTGTATCTTTCTAATGTCCTTTCCTCTAATGTTTTGTTTAGATTAATGATCTCATTTCCTCTTGCTATTGAATATGTGTGAAACATTGGTTCTGTATGTCTTCAGTATTTAGTGTGATTCTTATATTGGAGCATTGTTGATGTTTGAAACATGTTGCATAACTATAAGTAGAAGTAACAAATTCTAACTCTTTCCTATCTTTTGTAATTTATTTGGTAAACGTAACATGCTTGCAGGAAACCCTATCCCCATTGCTGAAATCCATAAAGAAGATGAGTAAAACCAGCTATCCCCACAAAGAAATAGTCACTTTCCTAACTTAGCTTCCCTGCACTGTCGAGACACAACACCCAGGTGCTTGAAGGCCCAGAGAATTTATTCTTTGGAAATCCTTTACAGGCATAGTTTTCTGGTACTCGAGTACTAGGTGACAACTTATCACTGGTGGTAGAACTGGTCACAAAGTCCTATTAATAGAAACTGGTGCTAGAAGGAGGGCAAGAGCTCGTCTCCTCGAAGGACTTTGATTTTACACCGCCTGAGGGTTCCCCAAGTAGTAGTTTTAGGAGCTGGACTTTCCATGGAAGAGGCTCATCTTCACCCTTAAGTTTGTATAGGATTCTTTGATAAACCTTGAATCTCATGGAGTTTTTAGAACTCAGACCTCCTATCTAAAAGAGTAGTACCCAACAAACCAAACAACCAGAAAACTTTATCTGGGGATACGCTACACATCAGAATACACAATTTCCTCAAATAATCCTGGGGGCTAATGTTGAACCCATCAAACGTCAAATAGCCCCAATGGAAAATTACTTTAGTAACATCGGGTCTCCAATGGGGCAGTTCCCTAGTGCCACCAATGATCTTCCTCCACAGTCGCAGAAGATCTTCCCCAAGTATGAGCATCTAGGCCTACAAACTGCAGAAGAAGATCTTCAGGCCTATAAGGATGCCATGAACCGACACCAGATACAACATGAAGATGTTGTAACCCAGATGTTCCCTCTATCCTTAGGATATAATGAGTTAAAATGGCACCTCAACTTGTCAGCCAGCTCCATCAATAGTTGGCAGGATATAGAAGATGCCTTCCTAGCAGCCTTCCACATTCACATGGATCTAACGTGGTCCCACAGTCAGTTTATTTCCATCAAGAAGGAACCAAATGAACCCCTTGCCACATTCAACCATCGGTTCCAATGTGCCTTGAAGCAATGCATGGGCCCCTTAATCCCATCCAATGACGTGACCATCCAGACATACCTAAATGCTCTGGACCCCATTGTGGCCACTCTCCTTTAGAGAACCACCACCGCCAATGACCGGGATACTCTGGCAAAGGTTTACAACCTAGCCCTAGAATTGTCCCACGATTTGAGCAAAGCTCCTGGCGGGATTGGACAGAGCCTACCATTTAACATGATACCCAGTGGAACTCCTTATGCTAGGGGATACAACCCCAATCTGGCAATGGGGTCCCCGATGATGGCCATGGGCCCACCGCTGTAGATAGACAAGCATGCCTGGTACGTTTATCCATCTCAAGTGCAGACATTACCGGGTGTGGAATATGTTCCATGGAACCAGCCACAACAAATGCAAGAACCCTTGACACAACCCTCCAAAGTACCTTTCTTCCAGTCATCTACGGCTGGAGGATTTTCATCCTCGACTCTGAGAGCTACTATCGTTTTCCCTAGGAACCCGCCACAACAACCATCACACTATGACACAACTACCTAGCTGTCAGCCAAGGTTGAATCCCTCTAGCAATTATTGTCCTCTCTGATAATGGACATGGGATAGCTGAAGGTGGGTCCTTCCACACCTCATAATTCCAATTCCCAGAGAGGGAATATCTTCTTCGGACAATGAAATACCAACTCTGGAGGTCAGAACTACAACAACGGGCCTCGACCCAATCAACAAAAATGCAAATACCAGAGGTCCTCCTCTGAACCAAAATACCACTCAGGAAACTACTAGAACAAGTCATTCTACACAGCTTGTATAATTCCACCCTCTAACTACGTGGTGTAGATTGCATGACATCGACTCTCATTCTGAAGTGAACTGTCATGCTAGAGAATATCATCATGATCTCCCAGTCGGACAGACAACAACCAATCAATCCTACTCCCCTAGAACCATCCACATTAGAGCCTCCTCACACAACCTTTACATGTGAGACCATCTTATTTGGGATAGATGAAGAGGATGAAGAAGAGCTTGATTTGTAGGGGTTCTTTGATGAATCTATCCTCACCTTTGAGGTCAATGCCTTTACCAGCCTATGGACTGCCTACAACACTTGGAGTCAGGCTGGAAAAGGGCCAGCTTACACTCCTACACCTCCTAAGAATACCCCTCCCCAGTGAAATACAACTAATCACTCCTTTCCTCTGAAAGGACCAGGCTCTAACCAAGCCAAGAATCCAGCCGAGGGAAATCAACTTTACCCGGGGGCAGTTTGACATCAGTAAGGCGTTAGAGAACACCACCACCTCCATGACTTTGATGGAGGTTTTTCTAAATTGTCCTGAGTAGAATAAGTCCCTTCTGAAGCTCTTGGGAAACCTAGAAGCCGTCATTCATCCACCAAAGACTATCACATTTGATGATGCCAATGGGTAAAAGTACTAACCTGTGTCACACTTTTATAAAGGAAAAGGACCACAAAATACAAATTTTTCAACTTTAATGACATAAAATTGGTATTTGTATTTAGAATTTTAGGATGATGTTAAGTGATGAAATGTGTAAAAATGGATGAATTTTATGCCTATAATTGTTTAAATTTTTTTTGATCAAGAATTGACATAGTTTTTAATTTTTGAAGTCAATTTTTTAATTGCTGAAAATTGCTGAAAATCTAGGGTCTAGTTCCCACCAAACAAGTATATGTAAATAATCTATTTTTCCTCTGATTTCAAAATATGTTATAGATAAAATGTATAGCTAGTGCAAAAAACAATAAAGATTTCTTTTCAATGTATATTTTCTACGTTATAACTCCTCAAAGTTGAACTTATATGAAATCGACAGTTTTTATCTCCCACCAAATTTCCCCTATCAAATGTACACCATTCAGAAAAAAAAATTACATATTCTTGAAGATGACTCTCTCCTCTAGTGTTAAATATAAATTTTAAATTTTTTTGATATGATTTACTATTTTATTTATTTATTTGATCCAACATCTTCTTGAGTGTTAAAATACCTACTTGTTGTATTTTGAAATTATAATATATTAGATCTAATCAAAATACTATAAAATCTATATGAAAATAATCTTGAATCTGAGCTCTACAAAAGGGTATTTTTTATATTTTTTAAAACTATCATTAAAAAAAGTAGGGGTTATTCAAACATCAATTTTTTGAAATATTTTTATTTCTTTGGCAATTGGTATAAAACATGCATTTAATAGACATTTCCAATTGGAAAAGTTTAACCACTTATCTAGCTTAGCTAGAATGAGTCTAGCTAGATCATATGTTTGACGAAAATTAATTTTTATTTAGAAATACTCAAATTTAGTTGTGCTAATAAATGGTCCTGAAACGTAACACAACTTTGTGCTTTTACCCCAACTCGGTCATCTTCTAGGGAAACACAAAGGATCCTCCCTTCCTACAAGGCTTGAACAATCAACAGAATAACCTATACAACAGCCTGGTAGATTTTGGTGCTTCAGGAAATGTCATGCCCTTATCTAAATGCCAGAAGCTCAGAATCACTCCCACTCCATTAAAGGGTGTAGTAGTCCAATTGGAAAAAACTATTGTGAAAATGGTGGGTGAGCTAAAAAATGTCCCTATTCAGCTCATCCAAGACCCTCGAATATCGAGCACAATAGACATCCAAGTGGTAGACATTCCTAAAACCTAAGGGATGTTGTAAGTCGAAATTGGTCTAAGGACCTTAATGGGTATTTATCTACTATCTTATCCCACTTGTGGCTCCCCTATAAGGGGAAATCAAATCAAATCTGGGTGGAGAGTGAACCTAAAATGAAGCAGGCCCTCACTGAAGTCAAGAGGGTAAACAAATTCCTTTTCTCTAAATCTTCCCCTAGGGTGTACCGACCACTAGAAATCCTAACATTTGATTTTACTCCTAGGGAAGATCCCATAGTCACTTAGAGAATTTAGGACCTAGATGAGAAACTAAGAGGTGAGGTAGACTCACAAGGTAACACAACAAATTCATCCACTCTCTTGTCAGGCACTTGGTGTCAGGTGCATTATAAAAAAAAATTGAACTGGAGTATGAGCCTTGCATTGCCGCTGCTACCCACCACATCAATGACCTATAGGAGAAAGAACATAAAGCCAGTTCACCTAGACCAATTAATCCATCTAGCGGTGTGCCTAAACTACAAGCTTATCCAGAGGAAAACCTCACCCATGCACCATCAGAGCTGGAGGAATCACCTCTCAACCCTCCCAAAATCAATCCAAATGCCACTTCGCCCTCCTAGCCCCAGAAAATTAACAATGACTTGTGGATCCTAAAGTTTGATGGGTCCCAGTCTAAACAAGGCTATGGGGCCAGAGTGGAACTAATCAACCCTTTAGGGAAATCCTTCCTCGCGTCCTATAGGCTATAGTTTAACTGCACCAATAATGGCATGGAGTATGAGGCCTTGGTGCTTGGACTCCTATTCATATTGATAAAAGGAATCACCTGCGTCCGGGTGATGGGTGATTCAAATTTGATTGTAAAATAGTTCTAGAGCCAATAAATGTGTCATGAAAAGAGGCTATTCGCATACAGCAACTGGGCATGGAACCTAATTGAATACTTTGATGCTTTTGGCATTTTTCTTATTCCCCAGAAATGTAGATATGTTTTTGATGCCCTGGCTGTGTCTGCCAACACCCTCGAGCTAATGGCTGGTTCCCAGCTCTGGAAGTTTTCAGTTGAGATGGTCCCCACCCCATCCATCCTGGATAATATCACCCACATTTAGGTTTTTGAGGATGACCAACATATTGTATCCTTCATGGCCAATGTTGGAGTCTTCGAGGATCAGATAGTGGAGGAAATGGATCATGATGATACCAAGCAGGGTGAAGAAGACGATGGGATCATCGACCTACCCACCAACACCATCCCTAAGGGGATGGTAGCTCTTGAATTCATCTTTGATTTATACCCCTGGGACTGAGAAAATATATCATCCTCCTCTAAGGGAGGAAAATTTGAATACGTCAACATCGGCAAGGCCAATGATGAAAAATTTGTACACATTGGCACCTCCTACTCCCTGATGGAGAAGGAGAAGATTCTCGTGGTTCTCTGAGAATACATTTACATTATTTCCTGGGGGTATGAAGACCTATGAAACATCCATCTGACGCATACCATCCCACTGAAACCAGATGCCAACCCCTTCTAGAAAAACTAGAGGTCGGTAAACCCATTGTCCAAACCTCAAATTCACCTCAAGGTTTAGAAACTACTGTCATCCTGGATTATCTTTCCTATCTGGCACACAACATGGGTTGCCAACCTTGTCCCCGTGTGAAAGAAAAATGGTGAGATCCACCTATGTGTGGATTTTTTGCAATTTAAAAAAGACATCCAAGAAAGACAATCACCTCTCCCCTCGCTAGATGAGGTGTTACAAATTGTTAACGGTTCCTAGATGATGTCCTTCTTGGATGGATACTTCAGATACAACAAAGTTATGGTTAAATTCAAGGATAGAGATAAAATTATGTTCACCACCAAGTGGGGAACATTTCCATATCAGAGAATGCCCTTTGGCCTCATCAACACGGGGGGCACATTTTGAAAGGCTATGGACATTGAGTTCAAGGGCCTAGTGAACAAATGCATAATCATCTATATGGATGATTTGACAATATTTTCTTAGGAAAAGTGTGATCATTCCGCCCACCTTGCCCAAATTTGTGAGAGATCTTGCCGATATGGTATCTCCCTCAACCCCAAGAAATGCATATTTGGGGTAATTGAAGAGAAGCTGCTTGGGCATATAGTCTCTAAGAAGGGATATCCATTGACCCTAAGAGAGTTGAAGCACTGCTAAATTTACAAATGCCCGACAGTAAAAAGGAAATGATGTCTTTCTTCAGAAAGATAAACTTTTTCCGATGGTTCATCACTGGATTCGCCAAGATATTTAAACCACTCAATGAAATGATGAAGAAAGATACCAAGATTGAGTGGAGCCCCGAAGCGAAGCAAGCATTCACTCAAATCAGGAAAACCATAGTGGAGGCACCAGTCCTAGCAAGTCTGGACTATTCCCTCCCATTTCACATATACTCCTTCACTTCCACACACTCTATAGTGGTAGTCCTAACCCAGAAGGTTGAAGGGGAAGAATGACCCATTGCTTTCATGAGATCTCCCTTCAAAAAAGTCAAAGTCTGATATACGCCTTTGGAAAAGCAGGATTTTGTCTTGGTCCGGGCCATGAAGAAATTATGGCACTATATTCTCCAGAGTAAAGTACATGCTATCATTCCAGACCATGAAGTTAAATATTTACTGCTATAGAGTGAGTTGGGTGAATGCCAGGGGAAATGGATGGCCATCCTCCAAGAGTATGATCTAGAGATACAACCAATGAAGATAGTTCGAGGCTAGGGACTATGTAGAGCAATGGTGGAAGTAACTCCAAGCATTGAATCCCAAATGTATATGGTGGATTCCATCACTTAGGATCTGTGGTATACCTATTACTCAATAGTAGATGCCCAGAGGGGCTTCCCCCAAACAAATTTTGTACCCTATGAATGAATGAAAGAACAACACGATGGAATTCTTGGAAGAAAACATAGTTAACAGATTTGAAATGCCCTTCTCTATAGTGTGTGACAACAGTCTGACATTTTATTTGGCACAGTTACTCAAAAGGACCTATGAGAGGAAGATCACCTTAAATTTCTCTAGCAACTATTAGCCCAAGGGTAATGGCATGGTTAAATCTAATAATAAAAATATGCTAGAGGTGATCAAACATTTGTTAGAACAGAACCCCCGGGACTGGCACCAAAATCTTAGGTTTGTTATTTGGGCAGACTGTATCAGGATCAAGGCAACCCTGGGGACTTCCCCATTTCATCTAGTTTATGGCCAGAATCCTGTGTTCCCTATCAACTTACAAATCTTAGTTTTACAGTTTATGCAGGAATTTAACAACCAGGACAATGTTGTGGAGGTTCGACTCTTGACCCTAGTGAGAATGGAGGAACAAAGGGATGCGGCACTGGAAAATTTTGCATGTCATCAAGAAGTAGTTAAGTGATGGTTTGACCAGAGATCCAAATACAAAGCCTTTCAGGTTTTGGACCTAGTCCTTCTATGGGATAAGTCCCAAGAGAAGAAAGGAAAGCACACCAAATTACAAAGGCTTTGGCTCAGACCATATCTGATTTTTGAGATCTTCGCGGTGGATAATTATCACCTTAGTACCACGAATAGATAATTTGTCCCATTTCCCGTCAATGGACAGTTTCTTAAACACTATTTTGAATGAGGCGGGTGGTAAGTTTTCCTGAAGTTGTATTATATGTGAAGTGGTTTTCCTACTTGTAAATATCTTTTCCTAGTGTTCCTTGGGAGTACCTTGTCCTTGTAAATAGCTATTGACAGTCTTCTGGGACCACCTTATTTATTTTTTCTTTCCTTTTCTTTCTTTTTCTTTGTGTGTCTTGTTTTTTGGGTTCCCGACATGTTGTCCTCTTCTTGTAGACAGGTATGCTTTGCATGACATCTAGTCCCTGGAGTGGTGCCTTGTGAATTTTGGTTAGTCTGGAATATATTATTAGTGTGATGGAATTTATCTGCACTTCAGAGTTATTTTATATATATGGTAAAAGGTTATGGGTAATTTTCATCAAATTCACATCTTGAAAGTCTTGACATTAGTTAACAGAAAATCTAAGAAGCAAGTAATCATTTGGTCCTTGAGAGAAAATTGATTGAACTAGATATTGGCCAATTCTACAAATCATAAAAATACACTAGGTCTGGAATGTCTCTCCTATTTAGAAAATTAAAATGGATGGCAAGGTGAAAGGGGTACAGCCGTAAAACTTAGATAAGCTTAAGGTTCACGGTGAAAGAAGTACCACCTTCCCCATCTTAAAAAAAAAAATATCTGAAGAATGGAGAATTAAGGTATCTGGGGGATCATGCAAGATATAGTGATTTTGGTTCAATGTATTCAGTGGCTCCTCTCTATTTCTCCCAAAATTCATTAGCTTGATTGTATTTCAAAGCACACACTTCACAAATAATGAAAGATTGAAGGATTGAATCAATGATGAGTCAGATTTTCTTAGACACCTCGCGCCCTACAAAAAGAATACTCTAAGTAAAGGTGAGTTTCAGTTTTGCTAACCAGAGATTCTATAGTTCTTAAATGCATTAAGGCATTTGTCCCAGCAAGTCACCATTTTTTATGCTCTGCATACCCATCCCTACATTTTGTGTGAAAAATGTTGGGTCCCCCTTTTTACTTTTTGTTCTTCCTTGGTTTCTTTTTTTTCCTTTGTTTTCCCTGGCCTTTGCCTCCACGGGGCTGGTGCTATGTTGCTTTTGGTATTTCTTGCTCTAGCGCCCAATCCCAGATTTTTCTTTTGTGCTAGCCAAATTTCCAGACTCTAGGATTCTTCACCATTATTCCCTCTTTAGTTAGAGGGTGTGGTTGCATGGGATGCCCAGGCCCGGAGTCCAGAGGTTTTCCTTTCTCAAGATTTTTGGAAAGAAGTGATATGTTTTTACCCTAGGGGTATAAATAGAGTTTCACCAGTCATTGTTACATTCACCACAAACAAATTACCCCAGAGCGATTCAAATGGATTTGAGCGATTTCAACAGCAACTAAGTGTGATTTGTTCCCAAAGCTTAAATAGTGCCTGATAGTGACTATCAGTTGTGTTTTCATGGTGATTTGAAGTTGTTCATTTGCCAAGAACCTCCCATTCTCATCCTCCCACATCTCCCATTTCTAAGGTAGGTCATTCTGGTCCGTCCTCTTTACTTTCTAGTTTATTATTGGGTTTCTTTTGTTTTGTTGTTTTTCTCTGTTTTCCATTTCGTTCTTGTCATCGCTTCCCGTTGGTGGGATGGCTCTGCTAGAGGGTTGTCTTCCCTCTGTGCAGTTCTAAAATAGTGTAATGATTGTACATTTGTTGTAGGTTTTGTAAATGGTCGATAGCTGGTAGCACTAGTACATTAGGCCTTTATTTTCAACCAAAATTTTTGATGACATGTCAATTTGGCTTCTGAAATTATTATTTTTTTGTTTATGATCCCAGAAAGGTCAAAATTTCAATGTGTATTAAGAAAGTTTGAATGTTCGATGAACACGAGATTATAAACAAAAAAAAACTTAAAAGTGAAACGCATTTTTCATTTTTTCATTGAACACGGGAAGCACTTTGGGTGGGCGGGAGGAGGGCATCACAAATTGGTGCCTAGTAAGTATGTTCTTTGGTTTTAAATGAAGCACTTTTCAAAATGCATAAACCCTAGATGCATTTTGTATGGATGGAAAGAAGATTTTGACATTGGTTTACTTTCTGCAATGTTGTGTTTATCATGCTATTTCCAATAGCTGGGAGGTGTCCTATGTGGGTGGATTGATGATCTTTTGAAGATTGACAAACTCAGTTCAACCCTACAAACATCTATAACTGACCTGCAATTACTTTCCATCCTATTTCAAGTACTTCTCAATGATTACACTTCTTAAACCACTCTATGTAATGAAGGCTGCATTGTTAAGTATTTACCCTCTAATTAAATTTTGCATAGAAATTTTTGGCCAAAACAAATGTTTTATTAGAACTTTGTGACAGCATTAGTCCTTCATGTATATTCAATTGGCTTGATTCATGTTGTGTTTAGCTTCGGCAAATTTAAAAAAAAAAAATAGTGTGGTTGTTATAGTGTATTTGATGCTTGTTTGGCCAAATCACACAATTGGCATGTGAGAAACTCATTATTATAATACGTCTTCCTACCTATATTAACATTAAAACCCTATACATATTTACATGTCTTGGAAGCTTTTCAAACTAGCTCATCCAGTTTGTATGATTGCAAACTGCTTATTATAAAAAGTCTTTCCATAGCTATATAGGAAAAGAAGCTTCTCTTACATTTAGCCACACTCATAGAGA
Organism: Thuja plicata; assembly: GCA_018584345.1. NCBI lineage: Eukaryota > Viridiplantae > Streptophyta > Pinopsida > Cupressales > Cupressaceae > Thuja > Thuja plicata. The sequence continues at coordinate 413,531 of MU223187.1, read as the reverse complement.
TAAAAGGGTTTCTCAGATTGAACATTATCCTTGCTTTATCATCCTAAAGAAATCTTATGCCTTTGAATAGATTAGTTTTATATATTCTTGAAAATTATCTTCAACCTTCGCGTAGCTTTATCTAATTTGTCTGTATTTCCCTAGAATAAATTTACAACTATTCTCTTACATTTTCCCAGAATTAAAATTTGTATATATATTATCTCAGTAACTTTCTAGAATAAACCAATACTTTGAACAATTTTATTCTTGATTCCATCCTTGTAAAACAATTTTTTTCTTTGAAAACATTCAACATTCGCCTATATCAAATGTTTTTCAATGAAATATATTGGACTTTTACAAGTTTTCCTCTCAACATTTGGTTGGTTCCCAATTAGTCTAAACAAGGGAGGATGTTGGAGCACATCGTGTACCTCCCATGAGGCATCCTTCACCTGTAGATATTTCTAATGCACTAGATACTTATATAAGAACCCTATTTCATAGATGTCTATCTTAAGTAATCAAGATCCATTTACATATCAAAATAAATTTCCCTTCATCATCAAGTGGAAACAAAGCTACGAAAACTCTAAAATCATCAAGCTTGGAACAATTGGTTTCTTCTGAACAGACACATTCTAGGCATTACATAGCTTTTCACACTTGCATAGGTCACCAAAGAGTAGGTTATTAACCCATCTCTTCAAAGCATGGTGAAGTGACCATAAGAACCAAAAGATGGATTTTTTATTTTCCTCATAAGAGTTGAGTATTTATGATGTTGCAATCAAAGGAAAATATAATCTCCAACTTCAAATTCAATTTTCTGAGATGTCTTGGTCTGCATGTGAATTTATCATGTCTTGAGTAATTTTCAAATTATTGTTTAGACCCTATATAGTTTTTTGACTCTCTAAATGAAGTCTTGAACTATTGTTACCTTAATATCATGAATAACTAATATATAAATGGTATTGGTCTATATCCATACAAAGTCCTAAACATGTCATACTAACTGATGCCTAAAATACAGCATTGGACCAATTTTCTTCTAAGTGCAACCATAGAAGCCACGTAACCTATAGATAAGTCACATCATTTAGTATATAACCTATTATTTTTTATTCACAACTTTTTGCTTTCCTGACTAATTGGTTGCTACAAGTAGTAATGACAAAGTACCCAAGACCGTTATAAATAACAAAGAATTGGGTATTGAATGTCCTGCATTAGTAATAAGTGTGAGAAGATTAGCTTATAAGCTATTACATGCACTATAACCCTTTCCCATTTGAATAGGATTTAGAGTGAAACTTCCCAGGTTGACTTTGTATTATCCACTTCATCCCTGAGACCATTATTGCTCAGAGGTGCTTGTATTCTTTGTGGGCTCCTTGCCTTATAATTATTAACAAGGCATATGAGTGAAATGTCATAGAAGAAATGGATAGTCATGAAAAAATAGTTCATCAATGAATGGCTTGAATATTAAATACTTCAGAAATTAAAAATATCTAAAATTAAAAATAACAAACAGATAGAGCCTTTCAATTATGAAAGCTCTTTCCAAAACTAACATGTGAATTTTGAGTCTGACATAATTTTTTACAATCTGTACAATGAGTAAATGTTTTCCATAAACACAAGTTAATGAAGTTTAAAAGTATCAATAGGGATGTGACAAGAATTACTGAATTGTTCGATAACCTTAAAGATGTAGTCCTTACAACTCACTTTAGGGAGACCTAAGATGACAAAGTTTAAACTGACATATTTCCATTTTGCATTGAGGATGGGAAATTGCTGAAGAAAAATTGGAATTTTAAAATTGTTTTCAATTTTTTTCTTTGGCATTCCTCAAAAGACACAAGAAAATTGCAAACATTATTATTTGAACCCTTTCATTAGTAGATTTTTTGGATTTTTTATGTCCATTGAAAAATCCCACATGTAGTATGGCTTATGGAGAAGAGTGTTTTTCAGCCATTACCTACATGTTAAAATTTTTATTTTGGAGTTGGAACCACTTTTTATGATGAGAAAAGAGTGTTATTCAGAATGCATGTATGTTGTCCTCGGCCATTGCTGAAACTCCAAAATGTAGCCAACTCATTATACTTGGGAGTGCTCTATATTAATATTATGTTTCCAAACTGAATTTGCTATCAAAATAGACTTAATTTTTGGAATTTCATCAAGGAAACAGCTGGCAGTTTTTTGTCACCTTTGAAATACTTAAAGTCATAGTCATATGCATGTAGTTTGTTTTAATTTAGTCTTATAGGGACCCTGTTATGATGGAAAGTACTTCATACTGTCATGGTCAATCCTAAATTATCCTTTTACAAACCAGTTCTTGTTTGAATATGGTCAATGTATGCATTGTAGTTAGCATTTCCTTACCATGGATAGATAGCATCTGTCTCGCTAGCTTGCAACTCTCAGAAACAAGAAGTCCACCCATTACAATAATACTACTTCAAATCCCACCAGGAGTATCATACTCAACAATGTGTGGAAAAGAAAAATCAAGGATCACAATAGGGGGACAAGTACACATTACACCTTTAGGAACACAAAATTTAGGCAGGTTGAATTTGACCACACAAATTTGTTTTTCTTGGTCAAACTGGTAACTGAAACAACAAAGTGAAAACATATTGAGAAAGGGCTAGATATAACTACATCAAGTGGGGTATCCTCTTATTTGAGGAGTTCCTTTGGTTTAGGCCATTCCTTAATTTCTCAAATCTTGGATTAATCCACTTTGACTTCCTCATCAGTTGTAATATGTTGCATAAATCATAATTTATTGGCACCAAAAACACACTTTCTTTTCTTGGAAAATAAAACGTTAATCTTCACGAAATTCAACATAATCTCAAAGGGCCCAAGTGCTTCTAAAAATTCTTAATTTAAACTCAGATGCCAAAACCAAAATAAACTTTTACTCGTTAAGGCTGATATATATTCTCTAATGTAGCTTGGGAAATTATTTTCAAGTCCAAAGTGCATGACCAAAAATTCATAGTGCCCATGGAAAGTCTTCAATACATTCTGTGTGTAAGCTTAAATCTCATCATGATATATTAGTAGCCAAATATCAAGTCAATCACAGATAATATCTTCTCCATGCAACATATAAAAGTCATTCATCTCAGAAATAGGAAGTTGGTTCATTGTAGCTTTCTTGTTTAGGCAAAAATATCAAAACAGACATTGATAAAAACTTCATCCCCAATCTGATAGAGCAGAAAATGGGCTCTTGCTTCGCATAATGTGTCCCATGCCAAGTAGTTCTTATAACACCTTTACAAAATCATCTTTAAACAACTTGGTGTGTCAATAAAGACTAGCTGCGATAGGATTTGTACCCTCCAAATATATGATATTACACCCTACCCATAATGGGTGAAAATTCCTTAGGAAGGTCACTGTATATCACTTCGTACTACATCAATAGCTATTGTACTGGATAGATATACACTAGTTTTCCTACACACAGTGAATTATAGAAGCCCCTTAAGGTATGACACTAGATACATAACATGGAATATCTGTTTGATTTACCTTTTCTCTTATCAGCTGATACAATAGAGCACTTAGGCACTTGGAATCCTATTATTTTAATATCTTTGTAAGCCTGCATGAATTTCAAATACAACTCCTTACATTCCATGCGAATTTAACAGACCAAATAGCCATCATATATCCAATATGACACATACACTTCCTAAGGATAATTTATTAATTAAGAAAGGCCATCAGATTAGATCCCATCATGAAATATGTACCCTCTAGGCTAGTCCACCTACAATGCTAAGTTTAGATTCAATTGAACATTGAGTGCTACCTAGATTAGTAAACACTACAATTGTTTCCTTTTCCAAAGTAGGGGTTAATATGTATCTCTAATGACAGGCAAAGATGCATTAGGCTAGTTGGTATCTCTTCTCATGGTAGCCTCTATAAAGATGGAATTTATAGATAAATATATACTTGTTAGGCATTAGTTTTTCCTAATTAATGTACTTGTTAGGCATTGGATAAATTTCCAAAATATCATCATTATCCCCTATCATAGGTTGATATGGCTCAATTTGAGCATGTTGTAACACTTATGCTCCTTCGTGCCCTCCTACTAGACTGCCAATATCTTGGGAAACAAAATGGAGGCATTAAACTATTATACTCAAAAAGAGAGGTGAGTTGTTCATGGAGGCATGGCAAGATCTAAAGCACAATGTGGCACATCAACAAGGAATAAAGGAGGATATGCAAAAGTTTACCTGGCATCTTCTATTGTCTGGTGGAATTTTTGGTCCATTTAGAATCAAAGAAAACAACTTTTAACTTTCAGAAGTCCCTGCCATATGATGAAATGCCAGAGTACACAGCAGAATACAACATACAAACTCTTGGAACAAGGGACCGGAAATTTATAACAAAACCTTCTATAGGAATACAAGTTTCTGTAACAGATTTCAGTTATCAGATTTTGTTCATTCTGACCATTCTAGGAATGTCATATCTAGTTTAAAGAATGTTTGTTCTTATGTCTGGGAAAGATCTAGTTCTTATTATATTTGCATTTTTAGAATTGAAATTATGTGATTGTGAAGTTCTTAGAGTAAAATGTAATACTAATGTCTTTGGCTACATTTTTAAAAATATATGTGTTCTAGTTACATGTCTTGTTAAATGAGAAAATCAAGTTCCATTGTTGTGTTATACACATTTCTATATTATAGGTGCCTATTTGTACTACACACAAATCATTAATCATGTAATTAGTTGTGTAATGTATGATGGGTGCAACTAGAAGACCTACGTATGATACCCTGTACATGAGTCACTTATATACTTCTAAAAATCTAGGCATTTCTCTTGCACTTCATGTATTCCTACCTTGATTGGTTGTAAGGGCGCAGGGATATATAAGATGTAGATCCCCAAGAATACGAGTTGGCTGTAATGTCAAAACTAAAAACATAGAAGTTAAAATTAAAATTCAAAACATAAGATTTTTACGAAATACATAGTAAAGTGGAAATCAAATACATTCTACTGTATGATATTACTTATCATCTTAATATGTCAATACATGTTATGAGCCAATTACTAAATAAGTTTAATATTCAAATTGTTCAAGTCTTTTTTGTTACATGTAAATCAAAATTCCAAAATCATGCTATATCATATTACATCATTTTGTTGAACAAATAAGTAGTAAATAGTCACCTATCAAGATAATATCATGTCTGCTAGTTGAGAGTCTTTCCTTGCTGAAAGTTGATGGTATTTGTTTGAGGTGCTTGGTGTTTTTTTGAGGCATAAATCTGTATCATACAATTGGAAGTGAAACCGCAATGAATAATGACAACACTGATGCATTTTGGTGTCTCACATGCCATTACTTCATACTATCAACTTTAGGTCTTTATCAATATTAATTCTATCCTCCCAAGCCAAAGCATTCCTATGAAATTGAAACCTTTGTACTAACCCAATTGACCTGAACCAAAGCATTTTCTATGAAATCTAAAAGGATTTTCAACAAAATCATCCTCATCACTATAGAACCTAAGAAAAATGAGGAAATTGTTTCTTTCATTGATATAATTTTTATTGCGCTTCATGAATATAAATCTCTCATTTGAAAGAAAATTAAAATACTATAGAAACTTAGGTTCTTATGAGAAAAAGTTTTACAAAAACCAAGATTCTCAGGGGCAAAAGTTTTAGGGTAAGCTCAGAGTCAGGATGAATTTTATTTTTCATTGCCAGACAGTCATGGGTCTCACAACTTTTATGATTTCTAGTTCATGGGTCTTTGGGTTCCTTGATTTTCCAAATATTATCCAAAAATTCATAAATATTATCTTGAAATTTACTCAGAATTCAATCTTCCAAACGAAAAAAAACAAATCCATCTGAACATGGACATTCCTCAGATGCAGGAGTTCAAAATTTCTCTATCTTCCAAGATCATGATGGTCAAAACACCCAAGATCTAGTATAACAGTATTTGTAAATGGTTTCAGAAATGTAGAAAATGAGTTTATAAGTTTCAAGAACAATGATATAGGAAAATGAAATATTATGGTTGATTTGAAGGTATGTATGTTTTGATTATTGAGGGTGGATGATGACAGGAGCATACGAGAAGAGATCATGAGTCTGAACACTGTTGCAACTGAGAGAGAAGGGGTTAATTGATCATGTTATTCTTGACACAGAAGTAGTAATTACCCAAAGGAAATTTTTCCACCTTCCATGATAGAAAACTGATTAATTCTTTTACCTAGGAAATGTTTAATTTACTTTTAAGCTAAAATCTATGTAGGCTCTAATACAAAAAGTCAGGCTCCAGCTATAAATATAAACATAGTACAAACAAAATAGAAGTAAGCAGATGCCACGAGTATTTAGTGCTTCTTTCCTATTGGATCCAAATTCTCCTTTATCCCTACACACTAATTATGTGGATCATGCAAACAATCTTCATAGGGAAATCCTACAATTCTATGAAGATAGTTGAATCTTTCCACATAGATGCTCTAGAATAACATTAACATGATTGCAAAATCAGGCAAAAATGTATTTTTATCCTCGGTAATACAACAGACCCCTATCAAGGGCTGGGATTTATAATAAACTCAAACTTTATATTCTGTTTCACTTTGAAAAGAAGCATTCAACTCTTTTTCAATATCCTTCCCTAGATTAATACTGCCATCAAGAGGAATATTTGATCCACCATTTTGAATGAATCACTAAGTATTATGTGGGGAGATTTCAAACCAACAAGCTCCTTAGAACCAAAATATGAGCTCTATCAAATATGCGGCAGCATGAGGATGAAGCTTGCAATAATTATATAGTGCGCTGTCTTTCATGCTTATCCCGTTGTATCAAAGATGGCTAGTGATTGACTTTGCAAATTTTACATATCTTCTTTGAGAAACCCTCAGAAGTTGATGAAATTCAAATTCAATATCTATGGAAATTGCTTTAGAACCCTTCATAATGATTAATACTACAAGAAGCCAATATCAGAGCCCCTTGATCTTCCAATCCTCCTTCTGAACCCATCACAAATGTAGCCTTAAATGGTCCCTTGATGGGTGAGGTAGGTCCAACTTGTAGGTAACAGTAACAGTCTTTCGAAAGGCTTTATTAGCCCTTTTAAGTTTTTGTTCCAGCTTATTTCCTTTATGCAACTTGAGAGATGATTATTTGTAGGACTGCACCTTCAAGACAACCCAATCTAGATTCTACTTCTTCAAAATACCTCCCAGCCCTATATTGATCAGCATGCTGCTTCATTTTATATGAGACATGGCCAAATTATCTTTAAGGATACAAGACAATATATCA
>MU223187.1:371456-388128 GCA_018584345.1 Thuja plicata | reverse complement strand
TGTTTGATTTTGGTTTGATTTAATTGGTTTGAATTGATTTAAATCATATGGCTATAATAGTTAATATAATTTAGTGATAAAAATCACCTAGGACATTAAATTGATTCAAAGAATTATGCCAAGCAGTGACAGGGTCGTTTGGACATAATCGAGGGTATGATCACACTTAGGACAAATAGGGTCCATAGTTGGAATAGACAAAATTCAGGTGGTTATGTTTTCCCCTCTTTGAATTGATGTACGAGCAACACATTGATTCAAAGAAAGTTTTTTGATTTTGACTTCAGAAAGATTGAGAATTTTGTTCTTGGTTGTCAAACAAAATGTTGATGAGATTAGTCTTGCACTTGATCAAAAAAAACTAATAGAATTGATTTTGAACTTGGTTGTCCTCCAAAGATCAATAAAATATTTTAAAGATACCAATTCTGAACTTGGTTGTCATCCAAAAATTAACAATACTGATTCTGAACTTGATTGTTGTCCAAAGAGCTAGTATAAAGCTGCCAGGAGCTTAATAAAAATATTTTAAAATGAGGAAACATAAGATATCTAGCTCATGAGAACCAAAGCTTTCTATCCAATAGTTCTAACTTTAGTCAAGAAACTGTTATGCCCCTAGTTTGTTTGATAACAAAGTCATTTTTAATGCAGTTTCGAGCAAAAATTTAATTGATGATAGTGTGATCATGCCCCCTCGAGAACGAAATTGAAGGAAAAGAATAAAATCCCTCAGTTGAATGAACGTAACACTTGCAAGAAGTGGTAGGGCAAGAAAGAGTGGAGTAGAAGAAGGTGTGTTTAAAAAGAAACACATGATTACCAAGTTAATTATGGGAAAATATGAGTGATAAGGCTGATAAAATGATGTTTAGACCAAGATGTATGATGAAATGTGCAGTATTTGATCAATGTGGAGAACAAATGAAGAAAATTCATAATTTTTGAGACTGTCACAAAAATGACACTGTGCTGCTAAAAACATCTTAGGCACCTTCGATTTGGTTCATGTTTGAGTAAAAAGAGAATAGAAAGGAAATTGTAGTTGTTCAGGAGGAGTTTCGAAACCCCTAAATGTCCCAAAAGACCCATATAAGCCTCCAAAATTACCATTTCACTATTCATTTTCACTTTCCTCCATAGAAATTTAGAGAGCTTTGTAGAGAAGATGGTAGTCCCTATGAGGAAGCACCATTTCAAGATGAGCCACTGACACCAACGACCAACTAACTACCCACCATCGGTAAGTGCCTGATAAACTACCCTGTGAATTTTGCAATTTTCAATTTCATGCATTTTTGTGATTTTTAGAGCTAGTTGAATTGAGGATCACATCTGGGATTCCAGATTGCATCCTGCCAATCCCGAGTCACATCCGATTTTTCCCAGATTGCATTCGGCTTTTCTGGATTTCTGTGTTGCACCTGATTTTTCCTAGATCACATCCAGTGTTAATTCTTTTATCTTGTTTTAAGTGAAAATCCATCAGGGGATCACATCCCATTTTCTTAGTATCATATCCTACGTTTAGGATCGCATCTCATATTTTGGGGATCGCATCCGTTAAACGCAATCGCATCCTGTATTTCCAGGATTGCATCTGGTAGAAGCCTTAGATTTTTAATGTGTTGTGATCTGTTTGTTTCCTATGAACTTTGGAATGATTTAGCAGAGTACGAGTCTGCCTCTTATCGTAGACAGGATTCTAATGTTTTATTGTTTTATCCAAAATCAGACCTAGTTTGAGGTAGTTGCATTTCGTGGCACTTATCCTATGCATGTCCTTTCATTATCAGGATGTTTATTAGATGACAAGCAAATGACTGTAGTCTGATGTGGATTATGGTCCTTGATAGGTTTACCTGAGATCGGGGTAAACCATGGGTTGTTGACTGCTCTGGCCGAGAGATGGCATTCTGAGCACAACACCTTCCATTTACTGACAGGAGAGATTACTGTGACTCTGGAGGACGTCTGGAGGATACTCCACGTACCAATGGTTGGACATGAGGTTTTCTTTGAGTCTAGAGCTGGCGTAGCGATCGATACTTTACATAGATTCTTTCAGGATGACTCCATAGACCGAAGATACTTTTCATGGGATTACATGGTCGATCACTATGATCCATTATCTGTCTACTTAGCAGGCTTGGTAGGCAGCATACTCATGCCAGATAGAGGTCAGCATGCATTCCAGGTTGGCTAGGTGAGCATGGTCGAGCAGATGATTGCCCACCATCGACATTTTTCTTGGGGGAGTTGTATATTAGCGCACATGTACAAAGAGCTCCATGAGATTGTATACCATCACACCCACAGTATGACTATGGGTATACTCATTCTTCAGATTTGGACCTGGGAGCACATCCCTATCACATGGCCGATTGTAGATAGGAAGAGGGCACCTGAGCAGCCCTATGTATACATGTATGTAGGCCTTTTATAGCAGCCCCATCTGGGCAAGGTTGAGTACTGGCGTCATTTATTTGATGATATGATAGAGGTCATCTGGCGACCGTATCTAGACTGTGAGGTGTGGACCTCTAACGCCCAGCAGGTACCATTTTTGTGTCAAAGAAGATATCTGATTGGCCAGATGAGATATATTATAGAGTGTTTTGTCATCACTAGAGTTCTGAGGCAATATGGTCGGCGACAGGGTCATACATAGGAAATTACAATATATACCCGTACCAAGGATGAGACACCTCTATGGGGTGCATAGTTGACCTACGAGACTGCACATCAAGAGATCCGAGACATGGTGGCAATAGACTGGGACCTTTGTCTAGATGTAGAGGATGCAAGTGTTTCAGATGGTTATGCCATCGAGAGACTTCAGTATCCATTTCCTTGATTCACTGTTCTAGAGGAGATCATTCCTCGCATAGAGGATCCACTTGATTATGATCCTAATGACCGACCTGTTAAGGGTAGAGGAGGTAGAGACAAGTCTCCTACGAGACATGGGGGCTGTGATGGTGGTAGAGATGGTGGCAGGGACAACAATAGAGATGGCAGATGTCCTCCAGATTATGGGCCCAATGGAGATGACAGAGGTGGTGGAGGAGAGGCCATGTATATAGGTGGTGCCAGTGACAGTGGGTAGGTTCGATGTAAGATATTTAGATTTGTGGCACCTCGAAGAGATATTGGCCCATTGCTTATAGGTGAGAAATAGCGTTAGAAGCATCAGGGGGCACCTGAGTAGGATGCAGGCAGGGATGGAGACCCATTGTCGAGATGTGAGTAGGAGAGGGAGCAGTTCCAAGCTTAGATTATAGCCTTGGAGGCCAGAGCCATAGCAACAGAGTCTATGCTGGCTATATCAAATGCCTTTCTTATAGATAGGGACAAGCAGATGGAGAGACTGAGGGAAGAGAGGGATGCACAGGCCGGTACAGTAGTCCATCAGGGATAGAGGGGTACATATTATTACGCCCTATATCATGTAGTATTTCTAGAGGGGTAGAGAGCTCCTTCATTTTCTCAAGTTTCCCAACAGTCAGAGGGGGGCATGCCTCCTCCATTAGTGCCTTTTGCACCACCTCCTCCTCCTCCTCCTGACTAAGGAGAGGGGGTGGGATAGAGCTGAGATTTTTGTATCATTTTATATGACATGTACATTTTGAGATCATATATGTATATCTGGATCCTGCTGAGATCCCCTCTTTCTGTATATTTGGATCCTTCTGAGATCTGTTTTTGTAGATGACATTCATACATGTATATATGATTCACTGATTCATTGATACTCTTTATGCTCACTGATTCATTGATGTTCTTTATGCTTACTGATTCACTGATACTCTTTATGCTTAATGATTCACTGATACTCTTTATGTTTGATCTGTACCATGTTATGATGATATATATTTGATGCAGCTTCTTGATTCTGCCATGTCTTATGATTTCTTTTTGCTTCCATAGATGTGGTAAATTTATCTTTTGCACATGTGATGATATCTTGGTGTGTTGATGAGTTAGCTTGTAGATGATAACATCATTTTATTATTGGATGTGATGAGTTATTACTGATATCAATATGTGTCAAATGATACTTATGTGCAAATGCAAATGTATGCTTCTTTTTTATTTTTCAACTATGCAAAATAGATGTATGGATGCACTTAGGATGAAAAAGTAAAAATGCAATTCATGGATGCTTTATTTTTGTATTTTCTAGTTTCTTCTTTTCAATGAATGCAAAATGTATGCTATGGATGTGCAACAATATTTGATATCAGTAATATAGATGATGTAATTAACTTGATGTTTTTAGAAGAAGATAGAAACCATTTTTTAGCACAAAATTCCTTATGTTGCTATTGCTATTGATAAATGCATCATACAATCTCTAAATGCATCTATATGAAGACTCTTAGGACTTGTCACTGATTTAGAAAATATTGCAACTTTGTTATCATCATTGGGCGCTTTTTGGAAAAGATGCCATCAGATAGTAAAACCATCACTAATACCCACTGATATTATGAAAGTATGAATACTACATTTTATGGAAATGTTAGAAATAGACTTAGGCATCAAGGCATAGAAGCCGGGATAAAAAAAATAGTCACCTTCCTTTTAATATACTAGATTCTGAGTAAGGCAAGATATTACACCCGTAATGACCTTGAAAATTCATATCCTTGGGTACATTATGATTCGTATACCTTAGTGAGAATTTGGATCAGAAAATAGACAAGGAAATTGTGTCAAACTCACCATAGTTTACACATAACAAAGATCGAGATATATGTGCCTATCCACCCATAGTGGTAGCTCTTACCATAAACATCCAAGTCAGGTGAAATTTATAGCATCATTTGGAACAATCACCATACATAGAAAATCAAGAAAACATTATTCCTCCTATCCTTGTGACTCTTTGTCTTTGCGCAGACGTCATTGAGTAACTAAGAAGATATAATAATTTATCAATTGTGAATCGATCCAATAAAATTTATAATTACTTAGATGCCCCTAGTTGAAAACATCATCAAGACATTAAAGAATCATAATCAAACCATTATCAAACTATGTGTTTAAGTAGTTACTTGTTCATTCATCTGTCAAACACAGTAAAGATTCATCAATTAGAAAATTAGAACATAAGCAATATGGTGTTCCATCTCTGTGTATTGATAGGATAATCCATTCCTGTTTGCGATCCAATACAGATTTGTAGGACCTCTATAGATGTAAATGTTGTGTCTGATGTTGTGAAAAGACACCCTTGTTTTGGAAAGTGACATTGTTTTGCATGTGTTGAGAAACATTGTGTCTATGAGGCAAACCAACCTAGAGAAGCCTAGCAACCGCAACTGACCATGCCAGCAAAGATGCCCCCAGTGTAGAATGACTTATTCCTAAGATGCAAAGATAGACAAATCCCAAGCGAGGATAAGATAGTCATTTAGGAAGATGAAGTCAGCATATGAGCATAGGAAAAATTATGAAGGCCCAGTATAAGTAGTGCATTGATAGATGGAGCACAAAACACAAGTGATGCCTAATTGCCAAGTTTTCATCACTTGGCAAGATCTTTTTCTTTCTTTTTGCTACCAAGATGCCTGTTTTACTAGGTGCTCATCAAGGCACTTTTCTTTTTATCAAATTTTTTTCTGTTTTTTCTTTTTTTTAATATTTTTTATAGTATCAAGGTGCCTATTTACCAGGTTTTCACCAAGGATACCCATTTTGTAGGATGTTTTCCACTATTTTTGGATTTCTTCAGGATCAATTTTCTGAATGTTTTTGGTATTTTACAAGAACTTTTTGCTGTAGAGGCTCTACTAGCCAAACATTAAGTGTAGAACCGCTTCAAATGTAGAGTGTTGATAGGGTCTAGAAGAATGTCTTCCTCAGGTGTAGCTAATTAATAAGCTCCAGTCCCAAAAGTAGCAGTGATAACATAAGGTCCCAGCCAGTTAGGTTCAAACTTTCCTTTCTACTCCCTATTAGGCTAGTTCTTAGTATTCTCCTTGAGGACGAGATCTCCTAATTCAAATTTGTGTGGTTTGACTTTTTTTTGTAACCTTTGGACATACGTGCTTGATACACTTTGAGGTGATCGAATGCTTGTTGTCTACGCTCATCTAGTAGGTCCAGAGAATTTACCCAATCAATGCGGTACTATTCATCAGTAACCATTCCTTATAAAGATATCCACAAAGATGCGATTTCAACCTCAATAGGTAATACTGCTTCAGCACCATAGACTAGAGCAAATGGTGTGGCTCTTGTTGGTGTTCTTATGCTTGTTATGTAGGCCCATAGTGCCAGATTCAGTTGTAGGTGCCAGTCTCTGCCAGACTTGCTCATAGTTCTGTGTAGAATCTTGAGAATATTCTTGTTTGATGCCTCGGAATGTTCGCTACCTTGAGGGTAATAGATCGAGGAACAATGTTGAGTGATATGGATTTGTTCACAAAGGTCATCAATATATTGATTTTTAAATTGGCACCCATTGTCTGTCACAATTGAAGAGGGTATCCCATATCTACAAATAATGTAGTTCAGAATTAACATAGCCACCTGTTTTCCAGTGGCTTTGATTAGCGGCATGGCTTCGACCCACTTTGTGAAATACTCAGTGGCCATAATGATAAACTTGTGTCCATTTGAAGAGTTGGGATATATTTGTCCAACCAAGTCAAAGGTCCATTCTGAAATGGCCAATGTGTTATGAAAGGTATAAGTTCTCTGGCAGGAGCATGAATAAGGTTTCCATGTGTCTGGCATTTAAGACATGCATTTGAAAATTGAATAGCATCTTTCTCCATGGTAGGCCAATAATAGCCTACTCTGAGCAGTTTCTTGGCTAATGAAAAGTCGTTCGAGTGTGATCCGCATACACCTTCGTGGACTTCTTTTAATGCTAGATCTGACTCTTCGAGTTCTAAAAACTGAAGAAGTGTACCGTTGAGACTGTGTCAATATAGGTTGTTAGTTATGAGTACGCAATGAGATGCTATCCTGATCAGCAATCTTTTCTCATTTCTAGATAAATTGACAGGAATGGTTTGGTCAGAAAGGTAAGCAATGATACTGGCATACCGAGATTGATCTGGGGTAGTCAAGGCACATATTACCTGATATTCAGGGTTAGCAAAGGTAGGATAGGATATTTCTTCCACCAAGAAGTCATAGCGGAATTGATGCTCCTCTAGTTGTAACATGGATGCCAAGGTAGCCATAGCATCTGCAGCCTTGTTCTCTGATCTTGGTATCTGCTGGAAGGTGATGAACACAAAGTACTTCTTCAGATCATCAACTAGTTGCTTGTAGGGCATCAACTTTTCAACTTTTGTTTGATACTCCCCATTGACTTTCTTGATAATTAGTTGGGAGTCACCATACACGTGTAACTCTATGATCTTCCATTCCATGGCTAGCTTGAGGCCATTGACCAATGCTTCATATTCTAAGATATTGTTGGTGCATGGAAACATTAATTGTAATATTTGGGAATCTTGTATCCTTGTGGAGTTATGAAGAGGACCCCTGCTCCAGATCCTTGTTGAGTGAATGAACCATCAGAGTACATCTTCCAGGGATGTTCAGTGAGATGCATGATTGTTTCATTAGGAAATTCAATTAGTAAAGGTTCATCATCCCAGAGTGGTGAGTCAGGATATTTATTTGCAAGCACCTATCCCTTGATAGCTCTCTGTTCTATATATTTAATATCAAACTCACTTAGAATTAGGACCCATTTTTCCAAACATCCTGATAATGTTGTTCTACTCAAAAGATACTTTAGAGGGTCTATCTTAGAAATGAGCTTCACTGTATGAGAGAGAATGTAGTGGCTTAATTTATGTGATGCAAATATGACTGCTAAGCATGCTTTTTCAATAATGCTATAATTGAGGTCACAAGTGACTAGTGTTCTACTAATGTAGTAGATAGCTCATTCCTTCTTTATTTCATCTTCTTGGGCCAGTAATACTCCTAGGGATGTAGTTGTTGCTGAAATGTATAGGAGTAAGGATTTTCCATGAATAGGCACCATAAGAATAGGTGGAGCAGCCAGGTACCCCTTCAATTCTCTGAAGTTTTCTTCACAGTGTTCATCCCATTTGAATGTAACCCCTTTGTGTAGTAGCTTAGTAAAGGGTTGTGCCTTATCTGCAAGTTGGGACATGAATCTCCTAATAGACTAGAGTCTACCTTGTAGCATCCTCATTTGACTAATATTACGTGGAGTCATCTCTAGAATAGATTTTACCTTTGCAGGATCTACCTCGATTCCCTTTGCTGATACTATGAACCCTAGGAGCTTGCCTAATTGGACCCCAAAGGCACATTTCTTCAGGTTGAGCCTGAGTTGGAACTATTCCATTTGATCCAATATCTTTCTCAGGTCAGCAATGTGAGTACCTCTCTCCTTAGATTTAGCCAATGTGTCATCGACATAGTCCTCCATGTTCTTGTGCATCATGTCATGGAATATTGTTGTCATGGCTTTGATATGTTGTGTCGGCATTCTTTAACCCAAAAGGCATGACATTCCATAAAAAGGTACAACATGCGCATGTGAATGTGTTTTTCCCTTGATCCTTAGGGGCGATCTTGATTTGGTTATAGCCCAAAAATCCATCCATTAATGAATACTTCTGAAATCCTATCGTAAGATCTATGATCATGTCAGTGTTTGGTAGAGGGAATTCATCTTTTGGACATGATTTGTTGAGGTATCTAAAGTCCGTACAGATTCTAATAGATTTATCAGATTTAGAAATAGGGACCACATTGGAGATCCATGCTGCATAGGCAATGACTCGAATAAATCCAACCTTCAACAACTTTTCTAATTTTTCCTTTACCAATAATGCAACATGAGGATGCATCTTTCTAAGTTTTTGTTTTACGGGCTTAATCCCGAGAGCTATAGATAAGTGGTGCATGATGAGATTAGGATCTAGCCTTGGCATATCAGTGTAGGACCATGCAAAGTTGATCTTCTTCTCCTTTAGGAGCTCTATGAACTGTACCTTTTATTCTTCTAATAAAGATTATGCTAGATGAACTATTTGAGGATTTTCAATGGTGCCCAAGTTTACTGGTTCTATTGGTTCAATCAATACCGAAGATCTTTCCTGAAAGTGTTCAGGGAGGATATCAAGAGTCTCATCCTTTGGCACCTATGAGAGGTTTTCACCATTGGATACATCTTTTTTATTTACTATTTTGGGATCTGATAGTGCCACAGAGTGGTTTTCACCATCAGTCTACTTTTTCTTTTTATTTTTTAGTTTGTGACTAAGAAACTTGATATCCTCCTGTGACATGTTTTTGCTCCTTGCATTGGTGGAAGAAGGGTAAGGTTCACAAGCATTAAGATAAAAATCTAGGGAGTGGTCATTGGAAAAGTTGAGAATAGGAGTAGGATCTATTTCAATCCAATCAATTAGGTCTAGAAATACCAATGTTAGGGAGTCAGATTTTGGGAAGGACAACATCGTGTTAGCATCAAGACCATTAACCGACATGACATGATTTGTTAAGTTAATTTCTTTGATATTTAGATCAATAAGAGTGAGATAGTTGTTAGAAGAATCATTGTTAGTCATATGCGGATCAAACTCTAGTGACTCGTCAGTAGAAATCTCATCATCATCCCTCTGTAAAAGGAGGCTTCTTGCTTGTAGCCTATGAAATTCTCGTAGACTTATGTATTCACCAGTGTCTCCATCAATGATCAGGGGAAGGAACTATTCTTCTACTTCCAGAGGATCAATATCATTGAAAGGAGTCTTAGGTTGTTTACTAGGAGCTGAGGAAGCTGCAAACATGTGAATTGTATCCATCTCAATATCTTTAGAGGCAATAGATATCTGAACCCATTCATAGTCATGAGAGTCTGTGACATCATCATTAGATCTGTTTAAATATTCAGCAATGTTTAGTTGATGTACTCGATTAGCTACTTGTAGGTCAAATTGGGGTAGATCAAGGACATGTGAAATTGTGACCAATTGCCCCAATTAGGATGTACAATCTATGGCTGGGGTATCTCTTGAGTGATTGTTGCTATGGTTTCTCCTACCTCTTGAATGGGAGGTTGTGCTAGCAAAGGAGTGTGAAGATCCTGTGGTACCTCAAAGCTAGGTACATAGCATTCTCCTTGATATTCAGGATTCTCTATACCAATATGTAGTAATCTCTCACAAGGCCATGGTTCCAATATTATCTCATCTATTTTATCACTCCCTATTTCAGAAGGTGAACTTTCTTTTGAAGTAAGTTTGTTGGATTGAGTATTAAAGCCCAGTCCTATTTTATCTCTGGTATTGCGAAACTCCATGGGTATGGGTTCAATGATCCCTCGTCCTATGTCATTTAGGGGTCCCTTTCCTTTTTAACCCATTTGCGTGAGGAAATCATATCCCTTTCCATACTATTCTAGGGATATTTTCAAATGTTTGATCTCAGATTCCACCGGTTCTCCTTTGTAAAGCCAGTCCAAGACTGCCTATTCTTCTGTGTTATTTGAAGAAGATGTGGATGCCTTTATCATGCCAGTTGCCTTGTGTACTTCTGGCTCTTTGAATGCTAGAGGTGTGAATGTTGATGACGGTTTTCCATAGGATCTTGGGGACATTGGAAGGTCTGTTAGTGAGGAAGTCAGGTTTAGCTTGTACTCTCCCATACTTGTTTCTTCGAGTTTCAAAGTTTTGCTAAAACTCTTCATAACCATGTCCTTGGTTGTTTCAGGAGCAACTGCATCCATAGCCTCTTTGTTGTGTGAGATCATGCTACCTACTTTGATATTTTTGCAAGTGTAGTTGGCATCTGTAGGAATCGTCACTTCTATCCCATTATGTGGGAACTTTATGCATTGGTGATAAGTGGATGGTACAACTTGTATCTCATGAATCCATGGTCTGCCTAGTAGAATATTGTAGGCCAATGGTAAATCCAGAACTTGACATATGACATTCCTCTCAATCAGTCCGACTCTGATAGGTAGAGTAATAAGACCTCTGGAGGATCTTTCTTCCTCATCATAAGCTTTGATGGTTATCTTATTTCTAGTGTCAATTGTTTGTTCTGAGAGACCTAGTCTCTTGACAAGATCCAGTGTACACAAATATTCAATCCTGTGCCTCCATCTATCAATACACATCTAATATGGGATTTATGAATAAGGACTTTGATATGGAGGGGTTGATTGTGTAGATGGTTCAATGACTTTTCATCCTCTTCAAAAAAGGAGAGGTAGTGTAGCGCTGAGATGTGATTGACCATCGCTTGAAACTTGTATATATCTATATCTTTTGGAACATTAGTAGTGTGTAGGGATTTTTCTAGGATTTCCCTATGCACCGTGGATATCTTGAGAAACTCAAAGATGGAAATTTTGGCATCGGTTCATTGCAATTGGTCTACCAAGTCATATTTTGTTCCGGGGATAGTGACCACATGTTTTGCTGCTGGTTTAGGAATATTTATAATAGGAACCTTTGATGTTGATGTTTGTTTTGGAGGTCCCTTGATTGTAACCTATGCTTGGCTTTGTGTTACATCATTTGAGGAAGATGAGGAATCTTTAATTATGATCACATCAATGGATTCAATTTTAATATTGAGCATATTAATCACATTGTCACTTTTGGAATAGGTGTAGTTTACCTCATTACCCTTTCCTTTAGAGGTCTCCCCTTGATTGTAATTAGGAAAAGGTTTGTTGAATACTGTATGATCCTCATTGGTAGTATGTCCATCAAATTTGATCTTACCTCCTTTGATGAGGTCTTGGATGACATGTTTAGGTTTGAGACAATTATTAATCTTGTGTCCCTTTTTTTTGTAAAAGACACAGTAAGAGTTATCATCCCACCACCTCGGTTTGACCATTGGTTCCCACGGTTTAGAATCAAGAATCATAAGAACTTTGTTATCCACCAGCATTTTCAAAATAGTCTCAAGAGGTTCCCCAAAGGAGTGAATGTTCTTTGGGGTTTTGAAGTCCAGGTTCATTCCTTGTTGTTATCATTGTTCATTTTGGGAATGGGAGGTGTGACCTTAGCATCTTTTCTTGCTTGCATGCCATTGGTTAGATTGAATGCCTCGGGTTTAGGATTAATGTTAGAGGTGTCAACCACTCCATCATTAACAACATTATTGTTTTGTTTCCACCATTTAGGCTTGGAGTTGGAGTTACTGACTTTGTTTTCATTTTGAAGGGTGATCTCTCCCTTTTTGACCATTACCTCCTCAATACAGAGGGCAATTTTGATCATCCTATCGAAGCTAGGAGAGTCTTGCATTTTTTAGAGCATAGCTTAATTCAGGCACTAGATTATTAAACAAGACTTCCATCTTCTCCATTTTAGGAATGACCCTTGAATATCATGTGGAAATATTCCTCCATCTTTGTAGGAAGTTTGTGAATGATTCTCCAATTTGTTGTTTGATGTTACATAGGTCCATCATAGTTACATCATGTTGGATGTTGTAGGAGTAATGTTGAATGAATCGTTGGATTAAGTCGTCAAATGTTTTGACCTTAGGGTTCAATTTTGAGAACCATTCTATGGCATTACCTCCTAGACTTCCTGGAAATAGTCGCATGAGGTATGTGGGTTTGTGCATTTACTCAATGTTGAGAGCACAGAATTCCCTTACATGGTCGTGGGGATTAGTTTCTCCCGTGTCCTTGTCATACTTTGGCCTTGCCACATTAGGAGGAAATGGGACCATAGTGATACTCTTGTCAAAAGGAAATGGACAAATGGTGTCCAAAGATTATTTTGTTTTGGATTTATTCTTCTCTTGTTTGAAGTTGGTGAGCTCTGTTTGCATTAGATTGAGCTTTTTGGTGAGAATAGATATCAGGTTTGGTACCTCCTTTTCTTTGAGATTTTCCACATTATAATCCTTGGGTAACTTGACACATGTGGATTCTATATGGAGGAAGTACTTTTCCTTATCATCACCAATTATCCATTCCAATAGCTTGTGGATCCGTTTACTCTGTTTGAGTTTTTTGTATTCATCTTCAGGGATCTCTTCTTCACTATCTGATCCAAACATATTATGTTCAAACTTGGGTTTTTCTTCCTCTTCTGTGCCTTCAGATTGTGCTTGTTTTCCATCATTATAACCCTCAAAAGCCTTACTCCATTCGTTAGTGTTGCTATCCATTTGAGGTGAATCTAGATCAAGAAGGGAACTGCGAGAAGTTTCTCCTTGAAAGTGTGGTATTTTAGGAGGCACTTTCGATCCTTTAGTTGTGTACTAGTTGCATCTTGTGTTAACCATGAAGTTTGTTTCTCAACTTTGTTAACTGTAAAGAAGAAAAATGATGATGTTGGAATAAGAGTGTTTTGATACTCAAATCACTTAGCACCTTTAAATTTAAGTTTTAGAGTGGAGGGATAAATAAGATATTCCCTTTTCTTCCCAAATGCACAAAGGAAGGATCCAAATTGATCAACCCAAAAAGGATCTATGCATAAATGAATCAATCTATTGGAAATAAGAATAAAGAACGAGATCCTAGGTTTCCCTCTTAAAATGTGTTTTGAAATGAATGTAATTGTGTGATAGATTTAGAATGATTAAGTATTTGAATTGAAATGAATGGTAGAAAGGTACTAACCTTAAAATATTGTAGATCAAAGAATGTCGTTTTTTGAGGTCTGTACTCAGTTTCTGGAAAATCCAAAGTATGATCCAGAAAGGAAACGCAGAGACGAACAAAACCCAGAAATATTTTTCTGTTCCAATGTAATCTTATGAAAAAGGTCAACCCTATACCACAAATGCCAACCCTGTCCTACATAGATCTGAAAGTGTCCCTGTTTGCTCCGTCTGAAAGAAAGCCAAAAAATCCAGATCTGGGTTCAAATCCGATGTTCTATACCTATACCTGCAAGAAAAATGACATTGTTTGTTGTGGGGGAGGGTTTTGCCTTAGTCAAACCTTGATTTAGGAATTAACCTTGAAACCAATAATTGAAATAAGAATGCTAGCAAGTAGTAGAATTGAATCTAACAATGAAGCTATGATATTGAATAGATATGTAATTGAAACTCAAATGTATGCAAGTATGTAAGTATGAAAGAAATGGACTTTAGAAACCATAAAACTCCATGATTGTATGCTTGGAATCCACCTTGAAGAAGTAATGAAAGAGTATTAAGGATGCACAAAGGATCTTGAAGGAAGATCACACCATCATGATGGCTAGATCTAGGGCTTGAATGATAAATCTTGAATGCTTGAACCAAATCCCTTCAAAGGCTTGAAAGCTTGAATATTTGATCTCCAATGGAGAACTTGAATGCTTGAGGAGGGAGACTTGAACACCTTGAGAGCTTGAAAACATGTAGAGCAATGGATGCTTGAACTTTTTGCTTGATTACCTCTTATCACCTAGTTGATAGTTAGAGAAAATGAGAGAAGGCTTCCTTTTATATGAAATTAGGGAACAATCTTCTACGAAGGCCGAAATAGGAGAATTAAATCCTAATTGGACCCATGACCCTAGAAGAGGACCTATATTAAATACAATTTAGGAATCCATGCTTCGAAACCCGAAACAGCTGACCCAGAAGCGGGAGGAAACTTTTTGTGAGGACCGACATCCGGGAAACCAAAAGTTCCCAAGATTTGGACCCTGAGATAGGGTCGAGGTCAGCCTTGTCCTAGGATAGGGGCAAGGTCGACCCTATCCTAGGTCAGGGCCAAGGTTGACCCTCTCCTAGGAGGTCGACCCTGTCCCTAAATCCCAAAAACACAGGTCTGTATCCAAGAATGCAGAAATTAGGTCAGAAAATGGTAGTCAGAAAGGCAGATCAGGGGGGATGATGCAAAAATGGGAGGATGATGTGATGGAGGTCAAATAAATCCCCTAAGGAGGGATAAATTCTATTAACATGGAAGTGCTTCTATTTTAAGATGATACATTAAGCCCCCACTTTAACAGTAGTACAGAAATGAAACGTGCTCATGGTAAAGTTAGAAAAAAAAATCCTAGTGGATTGCAACGAGGTAGAATATCACTAGGTTAGGGATATGAGCCCCCAAACCAAGGATTCTAACTCAACATACATACATAAAGATATGAATTTAAATAACATTCAATCATAGAGAACATACATGACTACATAAGTAAGACAAGAACAACACTATTGATAACATAGCTTCATGATCTAATCCTACGAACATGGAAGAAAAAGAGAGAAAAAAAAAAGTGATTACCTCACCTAGTAAGATGCCCACATTACTATGAATCACCAAAGAGGGAGAGCCCCCAACAGGTTCACCCATAAATGGTGCTTGTAATTGTAAATGCGTCTTTTGACGGCTTTTTTGAAAATACCCATAGATCCACATTCTTGTATCACTATGGAATATAAAATGCATGTCCATTCAGGATTTAGCAACTTATGTGTGTTACCTTTCGATGATTTAGCATATCATAAAGTAAAAAGGGTGTGTATCTCTTCAGGATTTAGCAACTTATGTGTGTTACCTTCCAAGGATTTAGTGAACATAAAAGTAAAAATGTGTGTCTCTTCAGGATTTAGTAACTTATGTGTGTTACCTTCCAAGGATTTAGCATGTTGTAAAATGTAAATAAATGTAAACTATAGTACAAGGGAGACCCTATATATGCCCCCCTCCTTATCATGGCTACCTACTAGGTAGGATAAGGAAGAGTAAGAGAGGATACCTACTTCACAAGGTAAGGAGATATCCAACTTAACAACAATGTATACCATATTCTTAGCGAAGAGACTTGACCCTTACATCTAAGAACATAGATAATCGTGAAATGGATATGTCACTTATGTAAAAAGGATCCTCAAAGAGGAAGATATCTTATCAATAAGAGACCTACCAGAGAGGAGTGCTCAAGATAAAATTTCATCTTTGAAAAGCAAGAGGGACCCAAGATTCAACCATCGAGCTCCTTGCAATGAGGAGAATGAGGAATCTTGGAATGAAGGATAACAAACTCTAACCAACAAGCAAGGGCAAGAGTTTATAGAGAACATAATTTTCACATAAAGAAGAGGTAATGACCTAGGACAATCACCTCTTAAGTATGAAGGTATCAATGGTCAAAACATATATCTTTATAAGGAAAATAATGTTTGCAACATAAACAAATGCCACTAAGCTAAGGAAAGTAGATCCTTAGTTAGAGGTAGAAGGAGCTAATACCTTTCCCCCCAGAGATGATGGCAAGGGATATATCAAATTATATCAATAGATTTTTTAGCAAAGAGATATCATGTGAGAATTGAAAAAGTAACCCTTGTGAGGGATAACACATTATTCAGTTTCCAAGCTGAGAGATTTATCAACCATGGAAACCCGATGTCAAACAAAAAAATAGGTTATAAATAAGGACATATATCCTCGATGCAAACCAAAATTTTTATGTATGTTGGATATCACATAATAGATAGATATTGCTTAACCAAGGAAAAAGTGAATCTCAGAAAGACAGAAAAGAAGGAGATGACATCCTTGCCCCCCCAGTGTAGGGACAAGGATGAAAGGGGACCTATTATATTGCTCACAATACTATGCAAGACAATGAGCCCCCAAAGATTAGGCTAACATTATTTACATAATATGGAGTTCCATAATAGGAACATAAATGTTATTTAGAGAAAATAGGATTGAAATATAACTCATTGC
>MU223187.1:347113-358462 GCA_018584345.1 Thuja plicata | reverse complement strand
TTTACAATGAATCTTCCATTTCATGATTGTCATTCTATGATCTAACATGCTTAATCTGAGAGCAATTTACAATTTAGAGTAGAATCTTCATGACTAGGAAGCAATAATTTGATTTCTCAAGGTTTTCAATGTTTTTCATTCATTTGATCTTACTAACCTTGGATGTAATGAGTTATTGAGTGTTTGTGTGCAGTATACTTGCAGATACATAATTACACATCACATTTTGGCACCTAGCGTGATAACAAAAAAATAACAATTTTCTTTTTTTTTGAAAAAAAATAAAAAATGTGCCTTGGTGAAAACCTGGTAAATAGGCACCTTGGTAGCAAAAATAGAATTCCTACGAAGGGTGAAAACCTGGTAAACAAGTGTTATTTCATCAGCTCGCTACTCTGTCTATCAAAGCTTGGATAACTATTTAGTAAGAACTTCAAGACCTTTGAGCTAACACAAGACAAAACATGTTCATAGTTGATTGACTCTATCATTTACCTATCACTTTACTATGGTTTGAAATCTAATCTTATCCTTCTTAAAACTATTTCAAGGAAAGAAATTCACCAATGGTAGTTCTCAATACCACATCAATCAACCAAAGGTGTTTCTCAACACCACCCCAGTTAAACAACCAAACAAAGGTATTTTTCAATACCACTGATCAACTCACATCTCATATCAACAAAAAAAAAGTGTTTCTTAAACACTCATCCTGTTATCAACATGATCATATTGAATCTATCAGTCAGAATCACAAGCACAAAAATGATCAGTCTTGTCCTATGCTTGCATGAATTTTGGCTCCTAAGTAACTCTATGATGTATTCATACTAGAGACACACTGAAAGAGTTGGGATACTTTTCTTTGCATGATTGTTTGTTCTTTATCAGATTTTTTGCTTATCATACTTCTCTCGAATGTTTTAATGATACTCTACTGAGTTAGAAACATAAAGATAGGGGGCATGATATTTTATTTTATTTCTACTTGTAATTGACATGGGTTTTTGACAAGGTCTATGATGACAAAATTAAATCTACATGAACGGCTCTGGTTTTGATACCAAAGAAAACACTTATGTTAGTTTGGGGTTGCTATTTTTTTTATCAATTGTTGATTATCATATTTCTGAAAAATGTTCCATGAGTCTTTGTACTAGAACATTGAAGAAATCATATGGTATTTTTCTTTTGTTTGTTATGTGTTTTTTAAATGCAAATGATACTCAGGACATCAGTATCTACTATATTATGATGCTTGTGTCAAATTCCAATATCAAAATTAAGCTCAAATTAGTATTCATATCATTAGAGTAAATTAATTATTCATGGTGGTTGTACTAAAATCAAACATTTTACATAAGTCATATTCATATTATCATAGTCACTTAAGCACTATTGATGATTGTATGTACTTATATCTGAGAAAAGTGATATTCTTACTAACATGATTACTTGTATATCAGTGTTGGTTGTGTCAAAAATGGGGTACGCAAAAAGCTCAATGATGAAACAAAGCATAAAATGATTGACATGAAAATGGAAGTTGCATCTGCATTTGCATTTTAGAATTGCATTTCATTCTAGGAGTTGCATATATTTTATATCAAGTGATGCTAAGAAAGGCTATCATAACACACATTCAAAAGAGGGAAAGGAAAACTTCAAACATTCAAAGCAGTATTTTCATTGTTCTAACCACTATCTTTTCTATTGGAATAAAAATCTTCATTCCAAGCTTATCATTCTCATTCAGATGTTTTTATCTAGAAATCAAACCAATTTCATGTCCATTTTGATTCCAAGGGGGCATTATCAATTACATCTAGTCAAGCAATCGTAATACCATATTTTTTTTCAAACAACTAGAGCATTGTCAGAAGTCTAACTTGATTCTGCAAGTGATCAAACAAATTAGCTTCAACGCAGCTGGAGAATCTTCCTCAGGTATCAAATCAGTCTCAACATTATCAAATTTGGAATGAGTGATTTCATCGCTTCCTATCAAATTGCTTGCTCTTATCAAATTCAATATCTAAACATCAGTAGAGATATCAATTTCACTGCATCACATAAAACTGATAGTATCTGCAGCTAAATCAATTGAGATTTCAAACAGTGATCAGTTTCAACACATCACATCAAATTGATCATTTTTTCAAATCTTAGTTAGAAATTAGTTTCATCGCATCACATCAAACTAGTTTTCTAGTCAATCCTTCTGAACTATGTCTTCAAGATATCAATTTCATTGCATCACAACAAACTGATATTGATCAAGATTTCAGAAATCATTCTAACATTAATTGATTTCATCGCTTCATATCAAATTGATTAAGTGTTATTACTCTCAGCAATCAGACAGGTGATCAATTTCATCGCTTCACATCAAATTGATCTCCTGCTCGCTACACTGATCTTTTAGTAATCAAGAGTCTTCAGCAGCTTCAATCATATTTTGTTCAATCAAGTTCAGAATCAGTTTCTAATCAAGAGTAGTTGTATCACTTTATATCCATCTATTCGATCGCTGATCAAAACTAGATGTTGTTTGAATCAACACACTGATTCCACATCTATTCAAAGAGGGGCAAATGTAATCACCTGAAAATAGTCTGAAAAGCTCAAAAGCCCTAATCTGCAATTAAGTCCTCCAGGTCCTAACCAATACTACCAATATCAAGCTAATCACAATTATAAAATTGAACTAAATCGATATAAGTATATAATTAATCAAAAATCAATAATACAAGATCACTCATCAAGAGGCATCTATCAAAAGCCATTAATTATTCAATTAATCTTGAACAAATTAAATCAAATCAAAAAATTAAATACATGGCTAAAGAAATCAATTAAAAGGAATTAATTAAATCAAATAATTAATATTCCTTCAACATGCCTCAAGGATAAAGCCTCTAACCAATAGGAGGTAATCACTTGGATCAAGCAAGCTTCCATCTCAATCATCCCTCATGGATGCATCTCAACCAATGAATTCAAAATTCAAATTTTCCTTTTCCCTCCAAGAATTCTCTATAAAAAGAAGGCATTCCAAGCTTATTTGATATAGGAGAAAAGAATTCAAGAATAGATATAATGTCAATTTCATTTTAGCTCATCTAGTTCATAATTTTTAGCATGCTAATATAGTTCATTTGTATAATTTGATTCAAATTGTGCATAATTGAACATGTTCTTGAGCATTTTAGGCATTTTTATAATGAATCTTCCATTTCATGATTGTCATTCTATGATCTAACATGCTTAATCTGAGAGAAATTTACAATTTAGAGTAGAATCTTCATGACTAGGAAGCAATAATTTGATTTCTCAAGGTTTTCTATATTTTTCATTGATTTGATCTTACTAACCTTGGATATAATGATTTATTGAGTGTTTGTGAGCAGTATACTTGCAGATACATAATTACACATCACAATAGCCATCCAGGCTATCATGCTTACCGCTCCTCTTCCCTCAGGCTAACCAATGCCCTTAGTGTCTCTGTAGGCTGCAATATTCACTTTAGGACTATGGATCCCTTAGTTCTCTAATTCTACTATTATCACCTGGGCCATGGCATTACGTGAGTTCAAAAAGGTTCTGCAGATGGACCAACAATACCTCAATTCCAACTGGCTCAAGACCCCAAGGAACAATTATAGAAAGATGAAGTTGAACATCCCCCACATAGAATTCAAGAAAAACATACAAATGGGGATCATCTCCTTGTGCAGGGTCTTTGGAGAATCCCGTGCTCAGGAATTTTCAGCATGGATGTATTAGTTTATGTTCGGCATCACCTCCACCAAACAAACTTTTGATTGGGCAACTATTATTTCCAATCATGTGGACTCCCAACTTTTCAAGGTCACCCAGACCTCCAAGTTCTACATGACTTCATATGTTTTGTGGGCACTGGCACAACATTGACCCATAACCCGGGGTTTACTCACTTTCGGCAACCTCAGGACCTGCCTAGGCTAGAATGCTCTGTGGGACCATTTCCCACAAATTCAATGGGAGGCCAGTTTCCCTACTTTTTGCAAAGTAAATGATGTCTTCGTTTACTATAACATTCTTACACCCACTCGGGATGCCGGTTATCAGATATCAAAGGAGGCGATGACTCTAGTAGGGTCTTATGGTCATTACTTCATCCAATTTCAACAACCTTCCTACATTTTAGTGACCGGATTCTCCAGAAAACCCTACCTATTTCCCTAGCATTGTGGGGATAGGATTATTCTTTTGGAGTATTGTAGACAGATCCTGGAGCTTCACACTCTTTTTGGCCTCAAGAAGGTCACCAACATTCCTTTCCCAATCACCTGTGGGAATTACACTTGCAGCCTTGTAGCGGTGAAAGAAGCCGATGACAAATTAAAATGTCTGGGGCTAGTAGAAATTTACTTGGCGTAGAAGAACTTTGATCCATTGGATAAGATCGCTTTGGCATTGCCCCAGGTATTAGACCCCCACAAGCCTCACATGGAGGATATTTGGGTAGAATTCTAGGATAATTTTGAAGTCTAAAATTGACACTTTGTCAGAATGACACAAGGTATGATGAAGTGTCTTAAGCTTCAGACCTTTCCAAAGGACTTTTCAGATACCAGGTCCATTAAAGACTCGCAATACAAGGCTCAAGAAGTGGACATGATGGCTCTCCCTATGATAGGTTGGGACACCCCAGAAAGCCCAACAATTAAGGACATCACCAATGATGTGATTGAACATAGTCATGCATATTTTTTGAAGGTATGTCCAAACAGAACCTGCAAAATTGGCCCATTTTCGCAGGGATCCGCTTTCAGATCTGGAACCTGTGGGAAAAATGGGGACAAAGGAAAAAAGAAAAATTGATACCCTAGCCCAAGTCCCATCTATAGTATTAGTTCCCATTATGGAACAGGTGCACCTTTAGCTGGCAGCATCCCATCAGATGAAGGAAGCAATAAGCACCTGACTTGGCATCCCAATCACTCCGGTAGAACCTGTCCTCCCTTCTGGATCCCCTTCACTTCCATAACCTATGGTCTGGGTAGTGGGGAGAGGAGTGGATGGTGAAAGTGTAGCAATTTTGGATGTCAGACCCCCACTGGTGACAAGGAGAAAGAAGTAAAGAAAAAATATCCCTCCACCAAGGGTAGATACAGATCTCGGGATGCCAAACATCCCCTAGGTGGAGGTTATCCCAGACTACCCTGAACCAGAGAATCCCCCAGAGACCTCCCCTCCACATGATGATTTTGATGACATCTTTGGGTGACTAATGAACTTGTAAATTTGCAGGGAGAGAAAGGAAAAGCGGTGGAGGAAATTGCCACGCAGGAAGTAGAAACAATCCCCAATGAAGGGGAGATACCAGAGAAAGAAGTTACCAAAGAACAAGAGGTTCAGGAAGAAAAAAAAAAGAGAAAGAACATGTGGATATCCATGATGCTCAAGATATATTGGTCCTAGGGACTGAGATAGGAGAAAAGAGGCAATTTCAAGATGAACAGCCGACCTCGGCTGAGGGAACCGGACCTTTAGGAGTAACTGTAACCTCAACTGTCATACTCCAAATGCCTCTAACCAATCGGGGTAGTCCTTCACCCCATGTGGTAACATTTGGCAAGGTGATTCCTATAACACTCCATTCAGATCTTGTTTGGACACCTTTGTCACCTCTGGAAGATACACTAATGGAGGAGAATGTCTCGGTAGAGGATGTCGGAGAACACTAGCAATAGCAGCAGAATGTCGGGGAGAACCCCAAAAATATGGATTTTGATTCGACCAATACTACTAAGGACAGGGACATTGAGGAAAAAAATATTGATGCCACTAAGCTGGATGGTGCAGGCCATCCCTAGAACAAAGAGAAAGAGTCTGAAGAGACTATAAATGCAGGGGATGAACAGTCGAACCCTAGAGAAGACCTAAAAAATTAGGCCTTCGCAGCAAGACCAACCCCGCCACCACAATGGTTGGTGGATTCAAAGAAGATAAAGGCCTCGATGGCAGAAAAAGTCCATCTCTTCCTGGCCGAGATGATGGCCTAGAGTCAAGGCGTTCCCAAGTCGAAGAGGACCCCGACCTTCCATTCCATTCAAACTGGTCCAAGAGGAGATATAGTTGGAGTCATTGCAATACCTCCCCCAGAAAAAGAGGAACCAGTGGTAAGTGTTGCAGAGCATACAGTTACAGAGGTACCTCTAGGGAAGTGAGACAAGCAGGTTGAGTTGGACCTGCTAAAAGAGGCTAGCCAAGCAATTGAGGCCCGATATGATAAACAAGCCCAGAGACTGAAATAGGAAAAGGAAAATAATGTAAATCTCCTCGGGCTTCTAACAGAGCTAGGGAAACCATTAACTGCAATTCCTCTGGAAGCTTCTACATCTGAAACACCGCTCCCATAGGGTGACATTAACATGCTAAGGAACATGAAAAAGAAAGCACAGGAAGTGGATGACTGGGTAGCTAAGTAGGTAGGAAATGTTTGACATTTCTTAACAACAAAACTCCCAAACCTGCATATGGCTAGTAACATCTTGTACCATGTCAAAGACATCATTTCTCTATGGGAGGGAGAAACTGAATAATATGAGGCATGGATGAGCAAGTTAGGAGAACTCATGAATCTCGAGGAGGAACTCATCACGAAGATGGGTATTTTGTGGGAAGAGTCTTTTAATTTTATCTAGGTCCAACATTCTAGACTTGATCTCAAATTGGAGATTACCAAGCAACTGGTAGTAGCCTTGAAAGACAAAGTCTCAGAAGTGGAATATTCTTTGAATTTATAGAAGGCTTTTGTCACAATAGAGTTGGAAGTCAATCTCTTCAACACAGATACATGTACCCCAGTGGACTACATTTTGGGGAGTTTCTATGAACTAATGGAGTCACGGCACCGGTCCCAGGGGATTTTGACAGAGAAAAAATGTCACGTTTATCCTGCATGATGCTCTGGGCCCATGATGCAGCAAATATGGCTACAAAATTTAAAGGAAACGCCATAGATATGGGTGAACAATTGGAGGCGGCCAAGTTCTTCCTGACAGGAATCAAGGCCATTGATGAAGAGGGAATTCCCCAGCTTTTAGAAGTATTCAAAACATACAAGGCATAGTAAGGTTCTCCAGACTCTAAAGATTTTCACTAGCAAGGTGCAAGTTTCGTAGATTCATTATTGTTTGAGCGTAAGCTCCCAAACTCCAAAATTTTGGGTCCAAAATTTTGTATTCTTTTGCAGTGATCCACATCTAGGTTCTCTAGAGCTGACCAATCATTGTCAAGTAGTTAATAAGGGGTTAACATGTAGGTGATCCCGGTAAGGCATGTCAGACAGAGGGACGGCTCTAAAACGTGATTCTCCCAAGGCACCGCTCTCGCATTAATTTCCTAAAGTGCATCGAAGACAGGGAACCACAATCTACATTTATGAGTGATGTTGCCTTGGATACCGGGAAGATCATATTTCCTCTATTAATACCCTGACACTCTTCTATATGTCGATTCTTCTAGCTTTCTCTTCCTGTCTTCTTCCTATGTCTTGTCAGACTTCTTCTCTTTTCGAGGTGATTGTAAGTGGTGCAAGTAGTACTGGCCACCAGATAATGTATTTTATATGTTGAGTGTGCAGTTAGATTAGGTTAATTTTAGGGAAAAACATGTGTATAAATAAGAGGTCTGACCTCATAACAAGGGTCGGCAAAATTGTTGATTTTGCAGTCTAGCAAGTAATATAAGATATCTTTTCATTTTCAGTTGTTTCAGGAGCTCAATGCTCAGTAGTTCTTGATAGTTTAGAATACTCCCTTAGAGCCATGATTATATACACCAGTGCTGCTAGAATGCTTTAAGTTAATGAAGAAGGAGGAACAACTTATGACTACTTGTTATGTGTTTTTTTGAATTTGGAGTTCACGAACACCTTTTGTGCTGTATGTTTCTAATGTCCTTTGCTCTAATGTTTTGTTTAGATTAATGATCTCATTTCCTCTTGATATTGAATATGTATGAATCGCTGGTTCTGTATGTATTCAATATTTACTGTAGTTCTTACATTGGAGTGTTGTTGATGTTTGAAACATATTGCATAACTATAAGTAGAAGTAATAAATTCTAACTCTAGCCTATCTTTTGCAATTTATTTGGTAAATGTAACATGTTTTCAGGGAACCCCATCCCCATTTCTAAAATCCCCAAAGAAGATGAGTAAAACCAGCTATTCCCCAAGAAAATAGTCACTTACCCAACATAGCTTCCCCACACCATCGAGACCGGACACCCAGGTGTTTGAAGGCCCAAAGAATTTATTCTCCGAAAATCCTTTATAGGCATAGTTGGCCGGTACCCTGGTACTCTATGACAACTTATCACTGTTGGAAAAACCGGTCACAAAGTCCCGTCAACACACCCCTTACAGGGTGATTCAATCCTCTAACATGGTCACACCTAACCGTGTGTTTTGTAACATTTAACAGGGTTGGCTCCTAATAGGGCTCACTTCAGAAGAGTGAAAACAACTTAACTAGTTGCAATTGGTGTTAGAATTGATGAACATCAATACAACCAAGATCACCTGCATGCAAAGACTATTACGAGACAGAAGCAAAAGACACAGAGGCAGAAGAATCTATGGAGGTGAACATCAATACAACCAAGATCACCTGCATGCAAAGACTATTACGAGACAGAAGCAAAAGACAGAGAGGCAAAAGAATCTATGGAGGCCGATAGGCCATAGACTGCAAATGCATGTTGACAGAAATTATGTTCTATATTCAACAATGAAATGATTTACAATCTCGATACTGAAAAGTAAAGTGGTGAATCCTTATAAAGGATACCGAAGTCCTAAAAGGGAAACTCTCAGAAATAGAAAGTTCCTAAGTCTAACTTAAGCACAAAAGAGTAATTACTAAATTACTCTAACACCCCCCCTTAAGTGTAACTTAGGGAGAAGCAAAACTGCTAAACTACTGCAGAAAGTAGGAAAGAAGGGTCCTGGCAACTAGGCCTGATCAGGTACCCAAAACATAAAGGGAAAAGAATAGAGCAAGAAGCATCTCTGAAGCATGTCTGAAAACTCTGTCAGAAGATACTGCTAGAACCCCCACTAAAGTGCATGATCAGGTAGAGAAGACAAGTGTCTGAAGAGCTGTTCAATCGAACCAGGAAGCAATAGAACCAACAGGTGAACCCCCCCATAATGCTGAACTGGGAGAGGTGACAGGAACACTGAAATGCGATGCCAGAAACAACTGCAGAAGAAGAACCAGGAACACCAAGAGAAACAGAGGTACAAACACAGGATAAAGGGCAGTGTCATCGACACAGACTACATGGGCTAATGTCATGGAAGGTATGCTCACTTGACAAAAGTGGATGCGCCTATAGTGGCAAATGCATCAGAATCCCCCCACGGCACTTTATAACAGAGTGCGAGTACTAAAACTGAACCATGTGTACAAGATCCAAGAAAAGTAGAAGAAGGCACATTATCTCAGTGCGTTTACAGAATAAAGATACATTAGAAAGAGTATGCAAGCTCAGAAGTCAGAAAGTAGAGTGAACTATGAACTCAGAGGAAGAGATCCCCGGACCTGTAGAACCAAGCACACCACCAAAGGGCATAAATTCCATAACTTTGAGGAGTGAAAACCTAGAGCAGAATCTAGAAGAAATACCTCTGCCACTGAATAGTACACAGAATCAGATTTCCGATGATATCTCGTTTGCCGAAAAAGGAGTCCGGATGAGCCAGATATGACTCTCGGAAGGCAAAATAAAACATCAGACTTCAACAGCAAAAAACACTATTGAAATGGTGGAACCAAAACCTTTAACCCCCGCCATCGGAAAGAGCTCGGAAAGAGCTTTCCGATGGTATATGGAAGTTAGAAAAATACCCCCGTATGCTCCCTATAGAGTGAAAAAAGGCCCATTACCCCCAAAATGCCAAAAAAGGGCAACACATAAGCCCCTGGGGCCAAAAAAGGTCCGGCTCCTGGGCGCATGCGCACTCAGGGGGCTGGGGCGGAGCCCCCAGATCACCATATGACCATAGTCATAATAAAATATCCCGCGGGGGCTTAAACCAAAAACGCGCCACCGCTGGGGGAGCGGTGGCGGAGCGGATAGTCCGGGCGGCGTAGTCTGACTGTGGAAGGAGTGCCGGAGGAGGGCATCCGGTGGCAGGGAGGCCAAGTGGAGCTGGGGAAGTCAGGAGGCACAGCCGTAGTGTGAGTGGCTAGAGTAGAGCCACCGTGGGTGGCGAGTGCACAGGGGCGGTGCTGGCCGCGGCGGCGGGGGCTGCAGTACAAATGAGCGGCGCGGGCCTTGGAACAGACCGGAGGCGGCGGGGCCCGAGAGGGGCAAGGCGGGGACGCGCAGCCGGGGGCCGGGCTGCGGTGGTGCAGCGGCGGCGCCCGGACAAAAGTACTAAACGCTGTGAAAAATGCTTAGAAAATGATTTTTTTTCCAAGAAATTTCTCGAAAAACGTGCCCGTACGACCCTTGAAGGCCCAAAAAAATTTGCCTGAAGCCCCGGTGTCCAAAATGGAAAAAATTTATATGGATTCTGGGATTTTTGGGCCTTCTGGACACAATGGTGGTGTCCGTTTGAGCCCAAAGTGCCTCCAAAAATAGAGACCCCCAGAACCACTAAAAGAAGTCGAAAAAGCTTCTGAAACCCTATGTGCTTCAACAGAGACCGAACAGCTGACAGCAGGAAAGCTCTGATACCATGTTAGAATTGATGAACATCAATAAAACCAAGATCACCTGCATGCAAAGACTATTACGAGACAGAAGAAAAAGACAGAGAGGCAGAAGAATCTATGGAGGCCGATAGGCCAGAGACTGCAAATGTATGTTGACAGAAATTATGTTCTATATTCAACAATGAAATGATTTACAATCTCGATACTGAAAAGTAAAGTGGTGAATCCTTATAAAGGATACCGAAGCCCTAAAAGGGAAACTCTCAGAAATAGAAAGTTCCTAAGTCTAACTTAAGCACAAAAGAGTAATTACTAAATTACTCTAACAATTGGTGGTTTTTCCCATATTGGGTTTCCATTTTAAATCTTGGTGTAATCTGTGTACATGTTATTTTCTTTATGGTTTATGTTTCTACAATTAATCACTAAAGGATAATCACAGTTAATATCTTAATATTTTCTATGTTAACCGAGTGACAATAGAATATATGTGTTAACTAAACAATAGTGATAAGTTTATTTAAGACATCTAAGGGACTTTGATTTGTTTTTGTGGTAACTGATTCACCCCTCCCCTCTCAGTTACTCAACTCATTTCCAACAATATATATATATATATATATATATA
>MU223187.1:325117-337332 GCA_018584345.1 Thuja plicata | reverse complement strand
TGGTTCAAGAAAGATACTATGAATATGCACCTATGATTGAAGATGAACCCAGGCCTAGCAGTAAAGATATTGTTATTGAAGAAATGTTTGATTGCATTGATGTCTCATGCAATGACCCTGAATCAAGTAGAGAAGAATCAAAGATTACATAAAAAGAAGACACACCTAAGGTTCCTAAATTCACATCTAGATACCACTCTAAAGATGATATTATTGGAGATCAGAGCAACAGTGTTTTGACTAGATCAAAAGAAAAAAGTCTAGCAATGGATGAAGAGGTATGTTTACTTTCATAGATTGAACCCTTAAGTGTTGAAGATGCTTGTAATGATTCATATTATAAGAATGCAATGAAAGAGGAATTAGATCAGATAATTAAAAATGATACGTGGGAATTGGTTCCTAGACCCAGGGACAAAAATATGATTGGAACAAAGTGGGTATTCAAAAATAAGATGAATGAAGATGGTACAGTAGTTAGAAACAAAGAAAGACTGGTATGTAAAGGATATGCATAGAGAGAAGGAATAGACTACACTGATACATTTGTCCCAGTGAGAAGACTAAAAGCCATAAAAAAAAATTTGGCATACGCAACATTCAAAGACTTTAAAGTTTATCAAATGGATGTAAAATCAACTTTTCGGAATGGTGACTTAAATGAAGAAGTCTACATAGAATAGCCTAAAGGATTTAATCTTTCAGATGAACCAAACATGGTATGCGGATTGAAGAAAGCACTCTATGGTCTTAAACAGGCCCCAAGAGCTTGGTATGAGAGACTTGATGGTTATCTTACCAAAATTGGATTCAAGAAAGGAGCAACAGATTATAACCTATTCACAAGAGAGACATCTGATGGATTATTATTAGTTGCAATATTTGTTGATGACATTATCTATGGGGGTAATGACAAGATCAGTAAAGCATTTGCAAAATAAATTCAGAATGAATTTGAAATGAGTATGATTGGTCCTATAAAATACTTTTTGGGACTGAATGTGAAACAAACAGATAAAGGTATATTCATTTATCAGTCAAAATATGTGAAGGAAATACTAAAGACCTTTTAGATGGATGAATATAAGCTAGCATACAATCCCATGATAACATGAAGCAAGATTTCAAAAGATGATGATTCCACATTAGTTGATAAGACATTGTACAAATCTATGATTAGTAAACTCATCTATCTAACTCAATCTAGAACTAACATATCTAATGTAGTAGGTATTGTTGGAAGATTTGTAGTTGAACCCAAGCAGAATCACATAATGGCAATCAAGAGGATATTCAGATATCTAAAGGGAACTATAGACTATGGTTTATGGTATCCTAAATCAGAGAATGTACAACTTCATGTGTATACTGATGCAAATTGGGCAGGTTGTATTGATGACATGAAGAGAACTTTAGGAGGAGCAGTATTTCTTGGAGACAGGTTGGTTTCTTGGATAAGCAAGAATCATAACTGTATTTCTTAGTCAACAACAGAAGCTGAATATGTTGCAACAACACTGAATTGTTCAACCATGGTTTGGATCAAGCAGATGGTTAAAGACTTTGGCATTAAGGTTGATTATCCTATTGTTATTTACTATGATAATACTATCACTATCAACATGTCTAAGAACCCTATAATGCACACAAAGAAAAAACACATAGAGATCGAGTACCATTTATTAAGAGAAAAGGTTGCAGACAAAGAAGTTAAATTGGACTATGTGAGCACCAAAGAACAGTTGGTAGATATTTTCACAAAGCCCTTATAAAAGGATACTTTTGAGTATCTCAGGGAGAAGTTGGGGGTAATTCCCTCTCCTAAGTCTATTTAGAAGAAGCAGCAAGAACACCAGTCATTAAGTGACTGATGCATGGTTGACTACTCTACTTCTGGAGTGGTACCTATGCCTAAAGATCTATGGCGCCCTTTACCATTGATGTCAAAGGGGGAGTATATAGTAAGTGGGAGTATGCACTAAGGGGGAGCATATACTCTAAGGGAGTATATACATGGAACAAAAACACAGTCAGATGAACTGCAGCAGTTTAGAGAAATCTTTGATGAGGATATTGAAAAATTGTAAAAGAAAGAGGACACCATGAACAGAGGATGTTTTTGATATCATATGTTGCCATCAATGTCAAAGGGGGAGATTGTTGGAGATTTGATTCTGAGCAGTTGATTGATTGTATGTTTGTCATTGATGACAACATATAATACACAGTAGTAATTTTGTATGTACTTATCAGAATGATGATATGAAGAATTGCATGGATAGATACATGTTGTTGACATGGTTATTGTGTTATGTTCATACACACAGACCCAGATATGATGTTTCAGTAAAGTTATGCAATTCTGTTATTGGCAGTTACAGTTCTAGAAGTATAACTTTTTAGGGCCAACGTATATAACGTGTTTCTTGAGTTGCACCTATCTTCAGGATATGTGTGTGTATATTCATGTTTATTTATGAGTTGATGATATTCATCTAAAGGCACCAAACATGTTTCAAGAAGATTGCAAAGTTAGAGTTAATTTGGTGAGGTCGACTTAGTGAAGTGTCACATCTATTCAGTTTAGACTTGCGCGGTTGTAATTATACTTGCGTGCTTAGTAGAGCCGACAATGATTTTATGAAGAGTTTTCTTATAGGTCCCATGATCTCATACTTTGAGTTAGATACTTATAGCAAGTCAATTGTGATATGCTAAGTGTGAATGATACGAAAAAGGTGAAAGATGTACAGAGGAGATTATCAGAGTTGGTTCATTCATCAAGAGTCTATGTGAAGAAGAGGTGAAATATTTTAATACACTGGAATTGATCAAGATAGCAGGTATACTCTATAGTTCATCATCAGATATAGTGCATATCTGTTATACAGAAGGTTGTAGCCTTCACCATCAAGCAGTGAGCTTTGGACAGTGAGTCCACCACCTCTAACAGAGTTATTTATAAAAGACTCCTGACAGGGTCCGACCCTTAACTAGGTCACTATACTTATTGAATTGTAAAGTAAAAATCCTAACAGGGTTAAAATATCTTCTAACAGGGATTACTACAAACAAGTATAGTTCATTATGGGTGCTAATTCCCACCGGGGTTTTTACCATTTGGTTTCCCTGTAATCAAATTGTGTGTTGTGTACTGTGTTATCTGATTATGAATTTACTTTGTTGTATTCTTAAGTAAAGGAAGTAAAAGAACTAAAGTTACTGATAAATGATTCACCCCCCTCTCAGTTATCCTTTGGGAGTATTCTAACAATTTCAGTCTCCAAAATGGGGGGGTCGGGAAAAGAGGAGAAGGCTGGGGGAGAAAGGGAGGCTTAGAGATGGAGGGATCAACCACAAGGGAGGTCAATAGGGTCAGAACACTGTCAGAGTTATCATTTTTAGGGATCAAAATATTGGCAGCCACATTATGGTCAATATTTCTATTCAGGGTAGGGTGTTTTTTAATAATAGGGAAATACTTACAGAGGTGTCCCTCCTTTCTACACAAAAAACAAGCATTAAGCCCACCTAGTATTTCAATTGGGCAGGAATACGATTCAGAGTTAATGTTGATGACAAAATATTTAGGAATTTCTCTACCTGGATTAATTGAAATCAAAATACGAGCATCCATATGCGGAACCAAACGAACAATGTCATCCATTCTAATAAACTTACCAATTGGTTCCAAGATTTGGGGTAGAAAATGCCATAAAAATGGTGGGATATTTTTTACCAGAATCCATCTTGGGGCCGAAA
The DNA here is from genome assembly GCA_018584345.1 of Thuja plicata. Taxonomy (NCBI): domain Eukaryota; kingdom Viridiplantae; phylum Streptophyta; class Pinopsida; order Cupressales; family Cupressaceae; genus Thuja; species Thuja plicata. Next base: position 333,570 of record MU223187.1, on the reverse strand, counting down.
TGGATAAGACTTCTTCATGGACAACCTCTCATGTCCAGGCTAGGGCACGAAAGGAGGTATTACCAACTATCCAATATTGCCTTTTAAGTATAGCAGCCTGCGAGTCCTATTATTAAAGAAGATTACAAATAAACCCTTCTGAATCTATCTATAGAATGAGATATGGAAGCCTAGCTTGAGGTTCCACTAGTTATGGAACAAATCATCCAAAAAATTGTGTGAAGGGCATTTATCAACCTCAACAGCTGCAAAGAAAATCGCAGAGTTCTTAAGCCTATTTTTTTCATTTCTAATTTCTACCAACATATCTGAATTAGGAGCAATGGTGAAAGATTGCGAGGTATGGCCAGAGTTCTTACCAGGTTCCTCAGATTCATTGGAAGGGTTAAATCTTGTGCTAGAGGCTATGGCTATTTGAGCGATGGCTTTTGAGAAATTTTTAAGTTTACCAGATTGGGGTTCTTTGAAATTGGAGGTCATCATTAAAACATGCACTTTAGAGGCTAGGGTTTCCATTAATGGGGTTTTTAATGCAGGTGGTACTATTTCTAATGAAGGGAATGAAGGAGGTGGAGACGAAGGCAAATTTCAAATAGAAGTAAAGGAAAAATCACACCTGGCATTCGTTGCATTCACGGGAAGATCGACGCAGTTCCCTACGCTTCTAGTAGAGCACGTCGGTGTTTCCCAGGCAACCTTAGTTTCCAGATCCGGCGGTTTCCAATTCATGTCCAGCAGTTTTCGCAATGAGGTAGAGAAGAGAAAATTTGTCATTTATTTCTTTTTTTATATAGCATATTGATGATGTTACAGTTGTTTTAGTGAAGATTGGTTTCTGGACTATAACTGTGATGCTTGACAAAGCAGGTCTCAATGTTTTTGGGTATATCTTACTGGCGAAGCTATTTCAGGTGATGCAAGCTTACTGGATAATAGAGGACATATTGAGGAATTTTGGGTATTGATCAATTTGTGTGAGGATGTTGGTGATGTCAGTTGTGGCGTGTATTCTGGAGGAGACCTATTTTGGTTACCAACTTCAGACATGTATCATATTAATAACAATCTCGCATTCATTACACTTGAATTGTTCAAGCAGGGTGGAAAGACCTTGTAGAAGCTAGAGGAGATGAACTAAACCTTCAGAGATAGTATCAATGTAATCAAAGAAACTAGAAATGTCATAGCTGATGAATTCTCCCAACTGGTCAAAATTGAATCCATGCTTATTATCCGTCATGAGCACCTAAAGATGCACAAAGAGATAGTTGCTCTAGTTCGAAGAGAAAATAAATTTTTGAAACATAGGATCATGCATATTGGCGTTCCTAACCATCAGCTAAAAGTAAAATTCTTAGCCAAACATTTGGAATGGAGGAAGCAAGAAACCAAGTCCTCATCAGCTACAACCCCATTGTAGACTTAAGTAGCTTGCATGATGATCAGGATGGGATGGTCATTTATGGTCATTTCCTTTCTTTGATTTATTTTACTGTTCAATTTTAGTTTTTACTTTTTCACTTCTGGGCGGATCTAGTTTTAAAAACTTACTTAAAACCGTTATACTCTTGGGCTATATATATGGCTTATTATGACCTGAGAAAGGGTAGGCCAATTTTTTATGTTTTAGTTACTCAGTACAATATTTTTATAAATATACTGAGATACTTGAAAGATTTTTAGAGTTGAAAGTATGTTTTTATCTGTTGATTAAATCTAAATATATATCACAACTTTGATGTGTTCATTTGAGTATATGAATGTGACTTTAGTTGGAGTTCGTTTATGATCGTGATATATTTATGTATTTCTTTAAATTGTGGAAGGAATTCAAGTTAACTTTTCAAAAACTGTTCTTTATGCATTGTGTAGATCAATCTTTCGCCTTGATCTTTGCACTATCTTTTCAAATGGTATTTCTCAGATTCATGTTACATTTATGTTTGAATGCTTGAACCTTTGACACTTTAGGGTTAAGAGTATTATTTACTTGGTTTCTGTTACTTGGTTTTTGAAGAGAAAATTGAAAATCTCTATAGAGGCAGCTGCACCTCTATGTAGGGGGATATGATCATTTAGGAAATCCCAACTCTTGTTAATTGATTTATTCCCACTAGGGTTATAGAGAATTATTTAGTTTATTCACACCTGATTAAGACTGGGGATAAATCTATTAACTAACAAGGGTCATCAGATATTTGGCCTCCAGACTCTAAAAGTGTTACAACGTTCTAAAACTCTAATTTTCTTATCACTACCCACAATATTGGGTTTTCAAACATTTTCGGGTTGGGGATCCTTTCACACTGCGACAGTCAAAAATTCTTGGGTGGTCCCACAATAGTGTGTCCTACTTTTTGGCCAACTTTGACACTGAGATCAACATTCTCAGAAAAAAACATCACTTTCGAACACCTATTGCTGCAAAACTATTAGGAATTTGAAGATGATGTAAACTAGATTCTTTTAGCATTTTCTCTCTAGTTTCTAAATATATTTTTAAAAAAATAATTAAAATTCATTTAAATTCATTTTTCCTTCTCCTTTGAAAAGTGGTTTGTATGAAAAAACAATGTTTTTATGGACTCATTGTCACTTGGATTAGCATAATTTTTTTTTTAAAATATGATAACGATGTTATTCTTTTGAGGTTATATATTTAACTTCAATATCTAAAAGATGCAATGGGTTTCTCTCATTTTGGGTCAATATTTCATGTCATTATTAAGTTCTAAAGTGATAGTAACTGTAATTTAGACATAAGGTCACTTGGATCGCTCTACCTTGATCTGTATATATCAAAATTTATTTTTTCTATTTTTCATAGAAAGGTAACACAAATACTCTTTTACTACATATTTTTCATAATTTTTTTCCCTAATTTACTCTTTTCACCGAAGCGTTGAAGAGAGAGGTTGCTAAATGGCCAGACAACCTCTGTTTAATAAAACTAAAAATAGAAAGTCACAATGAACTCAATATATATTAAAATCATTGCCATTGTAAATTTTGTTTTGAGTAGCATCATCGACTATTTGGGTTTCAGAAGATGGTTTTATTTGGTCCTTGATAGAGACCTTCAAAGGGAAAAAAATTTGCACAAATTTGTTGTCTTTGGAGATAAAGGCCAAATTCAGGGGGTTCGCTCGAACACCCCTTCTAGCGAAGGGGGTTAGAGTGAACCCCCTTCGAGCGAACCCCCCATGGAAAATTTGCGTAAATTTCTTATTTTTGTTGATTCACAGGGTTCACTCGAATTGGGTGTAGTTTGATCAAACCCCCCATTTCATCTAGCTCACACGAAGCAATTTTTCCCTTCGTGTGAACAACCCTATTCGCTCGGAGGGGTCAAAATGAAAAAAAATCATCCACGTGATTTTTCTTCATGCCTAAAAGTGGGACACAACTTTGTGGGATCACCCTCTTAGAAGTCTAGTGAGATCAAAGTCTTAGGTTTTTGAATGGTTTCTTTTGGCCAATTTTAGGTTTTTTTTTGTACTTTTTATATAAAAGTTTTTTTGGGGTTTTTTTTCTATGTTTTAGTATTTTTCATTTTTGGAGGTCTTCAAGGCATTTTGGGGCCTTGAATCCTTGTGAGGTGTGTCCTTAAGGAACTTAGTCTAGAACTCTTGGAGAGATTTTCAACAAAGTAAACGGTTCACCATTGCCAACTAGGGGCAGGAAGTTATGACTTCTCCAACTAGAACTAATTTTGTATATAATATTTTGATAGTTTTGTTAGTTTTTTCTAGTCTGAATTCATAATTTGGGTCATAATAAGAGTGGTGGCTTAGAGTAGTTTATTGTTTTCAATAATATGTTTCTAACAACTGCATTGGCATATAGGATACAAAGATGTTAACTCCTCAACCAGTGAAAAAAATGTCAGAAAAGACATCAACTCTGCCAATGAAGTATTGTTTCAAAGGATACCACAACCCTACAAAGGTGGATAATTTTCACAGTGAAATCACTAACACAAATGTAGAACTAAGAATCTCTATGTGGCATGTTACGAACTGATGATTTAGAGAAATTCTTCGATGGGATTGAGTTTAAGTAAAGTATGAAGATGAGAAAAATGAGAATTTATACTCTACCAAGAATATCATTAATAATTCATGGGAATTGTGATAGCAGTGAACATCCAGGATGATTTGCAACAAATGTTTTACATTAAGAAAGACATAAGGCAGATTATGGTTCATATCTAGGATTGAAGATTTTGTCTCTAAGGTGGCTTCATTCTGAAAATGGAAACATAAATAGTTAGATTCTATGAAGTTGCGCAATTTTGAGAATATCAATGAAGTAATTGAGAGGTTCAAAGTGGCAGGGAGTTCCTCCAGAAAATCAAGTCAATCTTGAATTAGACATTTTTAAGTCATGGAATTTTCAGAGTTTCGAATGTCCACAACCCCGAAATTCCTAAATCAAGTCATTTTGGACTTAGTCATTTTTAAGTCATGGAATTTTTAGAGTTTCAAATGTGCACAAAGTTTTGGAGTTTCGGATGTCCACAACCTCGAAATTCCTAAATCAAGTCATTTTGGACATTGTCATTTTTTAGTCATGGAATTTTTGAAGTTTGAGATGTTGACAAATTTTTGGAGTTTCCAATGTCCACAATCCTGAAATTTCTAAGTCAAGTCATTTTGGACTTAGCCATTTTTCAGTCATGGAATTTTTGGAGTTTCAGATGTCCACAATTTTTTGGAATTTTGGATGTCCTCAACCCCTAAAATCTAGGGTCATCAAATTTCTAGACTTAATCAATTTTAAATGTTGCATTTTTCAGAGGTTCACAACCGCGAAAAATCAAGGCTCATCAAATTTCCAGACTTAGTTAATTTTCAATATTACATTTTTGGGGGTCCATAGCCCCAAAAATCCAGGGTCATCAAATTTCCATACATAGTCAATTTTTAATGTTGCATTTTTCAGAGGTCCACAGCCGTAAATTTTGAGGGAACACATTTTTCAATCGTATTTTTTATATAGATTCATTTGTTGGGTAGATTACAAGAAAGCTCAGGGATGGTTTTACATGCCAAGTGGAATTCTATCAGTTACACATCAAAAGAGAAGTTAGATCCATGTATTTTTTGTGTGAATAATAAGGTGAAGGTCAAACTACATACAAACAAGAAGAAGAGATGGGGGAATTGTAGTTTAATTTCCTTCATTTTAGGGGTTGATGCCAGTCCAATTTTGTATGTATTTAATGTACATACAGATGGGAATCCATGCAAACTTACTAGGAAATAGTTTAGGAGTAGTTTTTCATTATTAAATAATAGATTTAATTTTATTAGCCATGTTTTTTTGTAGATGAAACTCTAGTTACGGGTTTTTGATTAGGGATAACTTTAAGAAACCCCCTTCTAGAAAAATATATAAAATCCTTGCGAATCTTTCATTTTATTTTTAAAAAAATTAATTCCTATTGGCGAATCTCTCATTTTTTGGGGAAAACAAATTATTTGTATTGCCGAATATTTTTTAATCGCAATTTTTTTGTAGAAAATATTGGCGAATCTCAAGCAATACCCAAAATTTCATTAATGACCATGGAAAATAATTATATTTAAAGAAAAAAGAGTTCTTATAGAAAATTATTAGGCTAACTATGAAAACATTTGATGGGTTTAAGGGAACTCTATAGTATCTAGTTGCTACCATTTATTTAAAATATAATCCAATAATCCTCATTGTATTGTGTGAGATAAATGTATCATTATTTTTATTATTATAATAGGACCCAAAATTTGTTCAGTGTCATTGATTTATCAACAATCTGAAGGAAATCTTAGCCCCCTTAAGCGTTACAAGTAAGATAGTAACATTTTTGCCTCATGGAATATAATGAAGATCACTAGATTATATTTTAAATCAATAATGACAACTAATATTGGTGACACAACCCTACTATAACTAATAGTTATGATATATTATTGGTGAATTAATTTACATTTCTATAATAACTGATAAAATTTAGGTGAATTGAATATAACCATCTATCAAATATTAGGCGAATCTTTGAGTTCAAACTTTAATAAAATAAATTATTTGGCAATTTAAATATTTCTAAAATAATTTTTTGTAAAAATTTGGCGATTTAGGTCGCCTTAAATCTTGAATTATTAGCCAAATTTGTATTCTCAAATTTCAAAAATTAGCCAATTGGCGAATATTAGCCACTAAAAAAATCATTGTTTTTTATTTTCCAAGTCAAAGAGCTATAGATTTCATTAGAGAGATGTAATTAGGGTTGGATTCTTGATGCAATAAAGATATATTTTGTTACCTGTCTCATTCATAGTGTGAATTTTCTTCTATCTATGCAAAATTTATGAATCTGTGTATGTTGGCAGCTGGTCAACGTCCCTCACAGGATTTTTGACATGGTTTAACAACCTCATGTGTCTTCTATAATTCTAGTGGTTGTATCGAGCATGGACAGGTCAATCCTTTAGTGCAACGACAGCCACTATTTGTAACAATGGGTATTAGAGCTTGGTCACAGGTTTGAATCACGCAGGCTACGATGAGTGATGGCCAGAGGGGGATTATTGGAAGCTGGTCGACGTTTCTCACAGGATTCTTGACATAGTTTAACAACCTCCTATGTCTTCTATAAGTCTAGTGGTTGTATCAAGCATTGATAGGTCAATCTTTTTGTGCGACAACAACCACAACTTGTAAAAATTTATGCTTGATCATTTACTTCAATGAGAAAACTACATTTTATTGTGAATGAATCTACAATCAATTAGTTTGGAGTTTATCGTGCTTGTTTCATCTTTCTGAGACGAATGATTAGGAAGATTTATATTATTGCTTTAAAGATAAATCTATCTTGTGCGTGTGTGCATTTGGTGGCTTCACGATTTCATAGATTTTGAAAATCTTGCATATTGTTAAAAGTTTTTAAAAAAGATTGCACTTGTGGAATATGAAATTTTGGGTTCATCTTATTCATGTTTTGTGGGTTTCTATATTTTTATTATTTAATTTGCAAGCGTGATTCAATGATGGTTTATGTTTGTTAGATTAAATTTTTAGCATATTTGCTTACAATTCTTTTTACTCAAATATTTTGATCTTTTTGTTGGGAAAATTGTTAAGATAGGTAATCATTGTAGGATTTAAAGTTAGATTTGTATTATTAGGAAGTTACATACATTGATAAATGAGAAAATACAAAAGTACTAAAGATTATTTTGCAGCCTAAAGTTTGAAACATACCAACAAAGGCATTCTTGTGAACATTCACATTTATCTTCAATTGAGCTTACCAAGTGGTTATACCACGACCACAGAGAACCTTTGGATGAACGTCGTTTTCTTTCAAGAGGGGAATTCAGACCCTGAATTCCTAGCAATTGACTTGTGTAAAAATAACGCTCAACAGATTTCTTGCCTTTACATCTCATTATTATCTCCGAACAAGTCGAGCAAAAAAATCCACTAAATCACCTAAGAGTCGTCATCATTAGGCCAAAAGGCCACCTTTTAACCCATTTGAATTTCATCATTGATAAGATCTTTAACATCTGAAGGAAGATTATTATTATTAATCCCCCAAAAACACATATTAGATTCATGTACCCCATAGCTTGCAAAAAAGTTGACAACCTTATTGCCTTCTTGAAAAACATGAGACACAATGAACTCATCGCACTCCTTAAGCATTTCTAGAATATCAACTATAAGATTATTTATAGTCCAACTTAGTTTATGCATCCTTCTTAGGCAGTTCACAATATTCAAAGAGTCGCTTTAACCCAAATTCTCATATAGTCATTGAATATAATCATTTTAATTCCAATGTAGACTACTCTTGCCTCGACCACATTATTTGTGTGATATCCCAATAAAAGAAAAATATAAATGTTAAACACATCAATAAAAGATATTTTATCTAAAATAACAAAAAAAAATATAGAATGACAATTTCTCTTCAAAACTGTTCAAGCTTTACTCTTTTCAAGTCAACATGGACACATTGTTTGTTTAAAATATTTATTATAATGAATTATTTAAAACATGACAATTTATTAGCCAATAGGCTTCCCCTCTGAGGTTGCTTGCAACCGGAAGTTGTCTCACACCTGCAAACAGCTTCTGGGAAATGGTTTTCAGTTACCAGAAAATGGTTTGTCGTTCATGGTTTAGAAAGCAACAAGTTTGTCATGTCAGATTGATAGATTTGATACCCAGTTTTGATAGATTTGACTAAGTTTGAGCAATGTATTTTCATGATTGATGGGAGCAGGAGATGCATTGATGAAAACCCTGTCAACGGCTCTCAATGTAGCTGAGAATTAAATGCACTCACCATAACTGAAACAACATACCATGATACAAAATACTGACAATGCATTGTGTGCACTACACAGAGAAGAATTACAATCATCAACTTCCTTTATACAAGTTGTAATGATATCTAC
>MU223187.1:295115-318865 GCA_018584345.1 Thuja plicata | reverse complement strand
ACCTTCCACAGCATCAAAGTGCGTGAAATTACCTTTTCTACCACTATGTTAATTCTATAATTTTTCGTTTCCCCGTTCATTAATCAAATCTATCTTTGCTTATCAATTATTAAATTTTCTCCATCTATAGGTTGCTACTTACAGGTCATGAAGAGACTACAAAGAAGATTCGTATTCTCGTATTTAGCAATTGCAAAATACAATAATTCAGTACTGTAATTTTATTTCTTTCTATAAATGTAACTGCTCTGTGCATGATGCACTTCTAAAATGTAACATTTTTTCACATGTCTCTTTTATAAGCTTCCCAACACTATATTCATGCTTTTACATTAAGAGCCTATCGGCGTACTCCTTGCACCTACTATGGATGCAAGTGCTAGTTATAATTTTGTGTACCCTTTTTTTCCCTGTAAAATCGACTACCTATTGTAGAACACACTACTAATACTGCAATACACCATATTACAATTGCTGGTCATCCCTCGCTTTTTGCAGGAGTTACGCATTACGAGGCTCTGGTGTAGCTATGCACATTTATATCTTAGCTTGTCTTTCCGCAAAGTATTTGTCGAACATGGTCGAGTACAGACATTGATTTTGGCGGTGTGTGATTCCATTTACATGGTTTTCATGTTGAAGCTGTGCCATTCGTACCTACAAATAGTATATAAAATAATTAGTGTTTTCATTACCTTGGGCCGTGTGTCAATTCAATATATATAATATGGGCTACGGTGTTACAGTAAATATGGGCGACCTTAATAGATTTAATGGCTATAGCATTAAAAAAAAAATATTGTTTTAAATATAGAGATTAAAGATAACAGATTTCTACCGTTCATGAAATATTATTGAAATGCTTTTGGATAAGATTGTGTGCCAATTTTTAACATCAACGCTTCACATCATACTCTATGATCTAGCGTCAGGGTGAGAGTGAAAGAATGTACAAGATGATGGATCTGGAGTATGATCCAAAATGTGGATGTTAAAAATTGGTTCACAATCTTATTGAGAAGCATTTCAGCAAGAGAGCAAATCTTATGTTGTGAGAAATATATTAAATGCTGACAATGTAAGGTTGAAGTGGGTTTAAATATGAGACACTTTTAAGTGTCACTAGAGTGACAACAACATATTTTTTAATTTTTTAATAATCATGTTTTTTTAGGAATATAATTTCTTAGATCGGTCGAATTTATTTATCTAAATTTGACGAGTGAATATTATATTATGAAAATGATTGATCTATTTAGGAGTCATTGCTTAAGTGACCCTCATTATAATGAAATACTAAATTTTCATGAGAGGTCACCCCATCTCAATATTGGCAAAGAGAAGCCAATAGTTGAGCATCCTAACATTATGTCTCCCAAAGTTGTATTACATGATTTCAAACCACTCCCAAATTTTACGTTGGCTTACATAACAAGGCCCCTCCTCATAGCTAAGGTTTTGAATCCAAAATACCAAATATGATGTCACATTAACATGATTTTTTTTAGGTGTTAAAAAAGACCCTAAAAAATGTAGACTCGCTCTTGTAAAGTAAGTTATGTTTTGTTGGTACACTAATGTGACATCATGTGCTTTGTTGTTTTTAAGATCTAAGAAATATATTTGGTACTTGACAAGGCCGCAAAATATAACTATGATTTTGAATTCATATCACCAAATATAATTCCACATTATTTAATATGATTTTTGTTTACATGTTGATATTTATTTTAAAGGTAGATCGATAATGCTACACTAGTATGTTCAATTGGTAATCTAATGTGCTGTTATAGACCATTTGCTTACTTGGAATGCTGCTTTAAGTCTTTATTTTTCAAAAAGTAGAAACAAATTTTGATTATTAATTCTATTTCATATTCTAAAACATTAGAATTTTACAATTATAATGATTATCACTAATACTTCTAAATTTAACAATATCAACATTTTAGTTATAATGATTATCACTAGTACTTCTAAATTTAACAATATCAACATTTTAGATCACATCACTTAATCTATTATCCTAATGAATTTTTTTTTTCAAAAAAATAATTTATTTGCTTACCAAACATCATATTCGAAGGGACAATAGCGGTTGTGGAGATGTGGAAAAAATTGAAGGGTGGGTGTGGCTATGATTTGTTCTCCGTTCCTCTTTGCGTAGGTAACTATCTCACTCTGTTGGGAGTACCGACATGTGGAGCATTCCTGAGACAAGGTAATTAAAATCTGAGTGAGCATCAGTGTGCATTCGGTACCTTTCAACTCAGTAAAAACGTGTGCTGTCAAATCTATCACTCTTGTGTTTTGTCCCCTGCAGTGTCAATTTGTCTTCAACAACTAAAAAAATTATAATTTGTCTAAAAATTTAACAATTTTGCCTTCTCATTGACATTAATGTCACCCTAGAAGAGTACGTAGCGTTGATATAAACGCTGACCTACTCAAACATATAATGTAGGAGGACCGTCCTTTGCTAGGGATTGTGTGATCGATATTCTCAATATCATAATACCCTATTGCTGTGAAACACAGTTCATTTCTGTCGTCCTCTAGAATTTACAGGCATTGATTTGAAATAGAGTACCTTTCTGTCTTTGAAGCCTACCACTAGATTAGGTCAAATTCTCAGACTTGTAAGATTCAGATTCATTCCATGGAGATTGGAGTGTATGAGGACCGTCCCATAATAAAGGGGAGGAGATCCAATGAACGCGGAGCTGACGTACAAAACTGACAGCGAATTTAAGCGGCTTTAAACTCCCTGAAACGAATATGTACCTTCTTTGTCTTTTCCAATGCAGAAAATGCTCGAAAGAACACGTTTCGGTCCATAAGTAGAGCTTATGAGTTGCGGTTTCAATCAGTGGGTTATTTCACGAAAATGGGCAAGTCATTACACTGCTCCAAAGAAGTTGGGCTCAACCGTGGCGCTTGGACTGCCCAAGAGGATTTCACCTTGAGCAATTATATTTCCATCCACGGAGAAGGTCAATGGAGTTCTATCCCCTTAAAAGCAGGTGAACTCAACTAATTCATTCATTCCCGCCTTCACAGTCTGAATGCACATTGCAATATCGTCTACTAATTATTTCTGCTTGCTGGATTCTTTGTGTTTTCAGGTCTGAAGCGGTGTGGAAAGAGTTGTAGATTGCGATGGTTGAACTATCTGCGTCCTGATATTAAGCTCGGGAACATTTCCTCTGATGAGAAAGATCTTATTATTAGACTTCATGGCCTCCTTGGCAATAGGTATCCATAAATACATTAAGTAAATGCTTGAATTTCTGGGATCAATTATGTATATTTTTAGAACTGACGTTTCATATTGCACTCAGCAATCCATTATGGGGAAGAGGAAAACTCATGCCTAATATATTAAGTAGTCGGGAAAATGGTTTGATTTATTAAGTAGTGGGGAAAATGGTTTGATTTAAATAGCACATACTAAAAATTTAGTGTTTAGGAATGGAAGTATAATAAGCAGATTTTATATGGTTGAATCTAAAAATTTCTTGGGCTTAAACAATACACACTAAGCATTGATTTGGTAGGAACATAAATGATATTAAACAAATCGTAGATAGTTATAATCTAGAAATTAAGTATTTATTTTGTTGATGTTGTTCTTTAGGAATTAGATTATGTGAGAATTTTTTGTATTAATGTTGGAGATCACACTCTATGATTTATAATCAGGATAGAAGAGAGTAAAGAGAGAAATGAGTATTGACCATTTAGAAATGTAAGTCAGACTAATTAAATCTTGTAATCTAGAAACTAAGTATTGAATTTGTTTATGTTACTCTTTGTGATTTAGACTGTGAGCATTTTTGTCCCGACATTTTGGATGACACTTTATGATCTATAATCAGAACAGAAGAGAGCTAAGAGAGACAGAAGTATTAACAATTTAAGAATTTAAGAGATAGTAAACAAACCTCACATAATTAAATTTAGAAAATCGTTAAGACAGTACATGATAAAGAAATGGTACACATTAGAAAATTGTTAAGACAGTACATGATAAAGAAATGGTACACAGTTGAATCCAAAAACTAAGTATTAACAGTTTGAAAATGCGATATTAAATAAATCTTACATAGTTGAATTGAAAAACTACTGGTGCCAGTTTCAATTTTGAATCCCATTAAATAATTGCTTAATTGGAAAAAGGATGAAAGTTGTATCTGACAATGGTGCCATGTTTATGTTATTGCAGATGGTCTCTAATTGCAGGGCGATTGCCTGGGCGAACAGACAATGAAATTAAGAACTATTGGAATACTCATCTCAGCAAAAGTAAGCTGCTTCCGAAGAAGGAGGCTCGTCAGAAGCTCCATACAAAATCAAAACTGGGTTGTCATGAAAATCATTGTACTCCTTTCAAAGCAATTTCTGTGAAAACAAGGAAGGAGCCAAACAAAAGTCTAAACAGTGGTAACTTTGCTCATCAAAAACAAAGTGTGATGAACTTCAATTCGTGGGGTGAGTTAATGGTCGACGATTTCATCACAGACGCGTATTCCAACTTCGACGACCAATTATATAATGCAACGAGAGAAGAAATTGAGGAAAATGCAGGAGATATTGCAAAGGAGTTACTATATTTGAAGACGCTGGCTTCTCCACAATGTGATCTCATCTTCTCTCCGTCTGATTATCCAAGAGATTTCAAAATAGATGATATTGTGGGTGTGAAAGAAGATATTGTTGAATGTATGAACAAGGCAAGCATGCAGTCTTTCAACATGCTACTTTCGGAATGGGAGGAGGACTGGGAAAGAGAGAGAAGCAGCAATATTGATTTAGAAGATTTTATCTCAAATTTTAGTACGTCTTGAGATATAGGTTTAGTTCTTTAGTTCACCACTGTGCTAACCCTTCTTTTCCCTTCTTTTTTATTGTATATTGTCATCTTATTCTTCTTTTACCCCTTATAAAACTGCAGTCCTTCTCATAAACTTATCAACACATAAGCCTGTATGCTTTGACTAGCTTTGGTTTCTATCTTGCCATTATCTTTATTGATGACTTTCTCAAAGGTTCTTTTCAACGGCAGATTAGCTGTGATTGCAATGATTAAATTGAGTGGTATTTGTTTCTGACATTAATGAAAACTGGGAATCTCGTAGTGTAGACTTGAGCTCAATTTTTGTATATACGAAATGTTGTAGAATTTGACTTCATTTTTCAAGGAACTGATGCGAAGTACTTATTTAATGATTCTTGGGAGTTGGGACTAACATTAGGCCATGTAAAGTGTCAAATGTTGAATTTGAAGAAACACAGAAGAATACAGAATTTAAAAAGAAACAATTAGAAACATAAAATATAGTACATGAGATTTATCATGGTTCGGTGAATTGCCTACATTCACACTTGTTAGGATTAAGTAATACTGAGAGGAGGGTGAATCAGTATTACATCATTTAAAATAAACTTTGAATCAATTCGACATAAACCATAAGCATACTGAAATCAAAAGAACATAAGCAAATAATACAGCGATTCATAACAATATTATTTGTTGTCGAGGAGACCCTGGCCAAGGGAAAACCCCGGTGGGGATGGTACCCACAATCATGCACTAAAGTGTATTGTCCATGTTAAGAGACCTAGCCATGTTAGGAGCTGAATATTACATAGTACAATTTCTTGTTAGAGGAATACACTCTTGTTAAAGGTATGCAACACCCTGTTAGGGGCCAACATAGCTTACAACTCTTACAATAATACTTCTATTACAAAATTGTTCTTAGTCATGAACAAAAAAAGTATCTCCAATGCTTAGATAGTTCCAGTCATAGTTCTGCAATGATCTTTGTCATCGTCTGCTTTGCTATTTATACATATATCACATTCCATCTAGTACATCAACCCATATCATCGCTCTAAAAAAGATCTCCAAATATATATCTTTATCTTTACCAAGTCGGCTCTCGTAACCAAATATTACATATGTTGGAAATGAGTTGAGTAACTGAGAGGGGAGGGGTGAATCGGTTACCACAAAAAAAAATCCAAGTCCCTTAGATGTCTTAAACAAAATTTTCACTGTTACTCGGTTAACATAGACATTTTGTTGTTACTCAGTTAACAAAGAAAATATTTAAGATATTAATTGTGATTATCCTTTAGTGATTAAATGTAGAAACATAAAGCATAGAATAAATAATATGTACACAGATGACACCAAGATTTAACGTGGAAACCCAATTTGGGAAAACCACCAATTGCAACTAGTTACTATTTTTCACTCTTCTAAAGTGAGCCCTGTTAGGAGCCAACCCTGTTAAAGGTTACAATACACACTGTTAGGTGTGACCCTGTTAGAGGATTTAATCACCCTATAAGGAGTGACCTTATTAGAGGTCTTCAAACACTTCAATATAGAAATGTCACCTTGTGAGAGGATTTATAAAAGGTTGTAAAGTCTACTCTGTAAAGAGATTTAGATCACTGCTACAATTTTTAGAGAGTAACAATGGATTGACTTGTTCGTCGAAGCAGCTATCTTTGTTGATTCATATCTCTGCTCTGGTTTAAACTGGACCTCACAGATCAAATATTATATTGCAGTTTTGTCTAGATGTTATGTCCTTAATCAGAATCATATCTGATTTCGCCTTCACTCTTCATATCAAAACTCATACACTTGCACACATTCAATCCACACTTGACCTTGTATATATATGATAACCCTTGTCAAGCCGGCCTGAATAACCTTCCAAATAAATAATAAAACTTAAGTCTGTCAACTTCATATAACCAATTAAAAATAAAGTGTAAACTGTTGTTAGTTGGCTGACACTAAATATCTAACTCGGTTAACACTATAATCCTTCAATGCCTGACCATTATTGTAATGCCAGAGTGAACTCGGTTAGAATTGAAAATTACTTTGGTCTTCTTCAATGCCCGAGAGAACTTGCCATACACTGGCTATGCTCGGTTTAGGTATAGACATTTGTGTAACATCACTATATTTGTGTATACATCACTGACAATACATAATTGAATAATTGTCATCAAAAATCTCCCTCTGTGGCATTGATAGCAACACAACATATCATAATACAAAGAATTATAGAGCAACAGTAACAAGGATAAAAATAATTTATGAATGTCCTTAGCTTCATTCTAATTCTCATCCAAAAAACTCCCTTTGTCTTCACAATCCCTGAAATACAGATTTCTCCCTCATACATTAATCTCAGTTTCTGATAAAATTTCTCCCTCTGTCATCAATAATCTCTCCCTCAATAATCTTTCCTTTAATAATTTCTTTGGCATGACATCAATAAAATCTCCCTCTTTTACAACCAATGCCAAAGACTCTATCAAATGAATTATAGTGTACCTGATGTACTTATTCATATGCAATAAGCTCTGACAATCTCCATCAACTTGTTAAATCTATTATGTAGCTCAGTTGATGCATCACTAATCTGTCCATTAGTGAGCCTTAGTTAGGGGAATCACCCCTAGCTTTCCTCTAAGATACAAGAATGCATCCAAGTAGGTAACGATTTTGGGAATATGTCTGCAATTTGTTCTTTAGTATTCACATATTCCAACCTTACTTCTACATCCTGAACCAATTCTCTCATGAAATGATACTTTATTACAATATGTTTAGTCTTAGTATGCATCACGGGGTTCTTCGAAATGTTAATAGCACTAGTGTTGCCATAGTAGATAATAACTGGTTCTTTGATTTCCTCCTTCATACCTGACAACAATTGTTTGAACCATATGATATTTTAACAATTTACTACTGCAACAACATACTCTTCCTCTGTTGTAGACTGAGAAATACAATTTAGTTTCTTTCTTGTCCAGGAGACTAACTTGTTTCTAAAAAATGACGCTCCACCACTGGTGCTTTTCCTATCATCAACACTTCCTGCCCAATTAGCATCAGTAAAAGTCTTCAAATCAAAGTTTCCTCCTTTCTTATACCATAATCCATAATCTTTAGTACCCATAAGATATCTCAGAATCATTTTGATAGCCATCAAATGATTCTCTCTAGGATTAGCTAAAAACCTTGCAAAAATACCAATTGCTAATGCAATATCAGGTTTGTTGTGAACAACATATTGAAGTTAACCAATCATGGATCTATAGGTAGTCATCATCCTTAGACAACTTATGTCTAGTAGACATAGGTGTCCCAACTGGTCTAGAATCTTCCATCCCAAATTTCTTCAGTATCTCTTTGATGTATTTAGACTGAGTAATATAGATACCATCCTTCATCTCATGAACTTGTAAACCAAGAAATAATTTGATTTGTCCAAACATAGACATCTCAAATTTCTTACTCAAATCTTTAGAGAATGATTTGCATAAATCATTATGTCCGGTAAATAGTATGTCATCAACAAATATCTTTGCTAATAGTATCTTGTCTGATGTCCTTCTTTGATGTACAAGCTACTATTGGCATTAGTTCTCTGAAATCCAATATTTATCAAGTAACCATGTAATCTTTCATACCAGGCTCTAGGAGCTTGTTTCAGTCCATACAAGGGTTTGTTCAGTTTGTGATACAAGGAGACAAGGAGATGGGGCCAAAGGCTCTCCCAAACTACCAAACCACCTTGTTGAACCAATGTAGAAGCCAAACAAAACAATGAGAGAAGAAAACACATAGATCCTTTATATTGATTTGATCAAACTCATTACATGCCTGGCTATAAGGCCTTCCCAGTTTCAGCCATATATTCAGTGAACAATAAGATCTTCAAACAACAGATATCACGGACCTTCAATCTCAATATATGAACATTTTCTTTCTTTCTCTAAGAATTCTACCTAAACTAAGAATATACAAAAGAATATATATGTGATCCCAACAGGGAGGTCGACGCTCAAATCCATAAGTGAGACCCAAATTTAGGTCCACATAGATCCCAATGAGAGACCCCAATTCAATTAAGCCATCAAAATTAACTGCAGAAGTCGGCCAAAGATCTAACTTCCAAAATAACCATCTCGAGCCAAGAATGACCAAGCAACAAAGTGACTTGGGAAAATAACAATCCGAGCAACAAAAAATAAGCATGTCCGAGTGACATAAGATAAACCTGATAAATAGAAAACCCGTCGATAAGTATGACCGAGCAATAGAAAATAGGCATGCCCGAGTAACAGAAACTGAGCGATAGAGAAAAACATGCCCAAGCAACATAACCCGAGAAACAGAGAAAAAAGTAAACAACTATAAACAAACATCTTTTTTGGTTGTGCAGGATCACCAATGACCCAAGATGCTCCTGCATTAGACACCTAGGGTTACAAGAAATGATTCTATGAATCATGTATCAGGTCCAACTTGAAATGAATCTAACTTGGATTGAGAAATCCAAGATGAGTCCTCAATCGAGCTGTTCTTCCACTTTACCCGATATTCCATGTATTCTTTTCCTCTTCTGTTTCTTCCAATTCTTTTTTTCAGAATCTTCTCAACTTCCTCTATCTGTTTCTTTGGATAACCACTTGGTACTGTCACTTCTTCATCAGGTTCATGATATTTATACAAGTATGAAATATTGAATATAGGTGATATATCCATGTCATTAGGTAATTAAACTCCTTAAGCATTTCCACTATCAAATCTTCTCAGTATTTTGCAAGGACCAAATTTCTTTATCTTCAGTTTACCATATGTTCTAATAGGAAATATTCGTTTCTTCAAATGAACCATTACAACATCACCAACTTCAAATGTTTATGTTTTCTTGATCTGTCTACACTGGCTTTATATTTATGATTACTTTTATCAAGCTTCTATTTTACATCTCCGTGCAATGTCTTCATGAACTTGGAAAATTATTCTGCTTCAACACTTGTTTTCTCTTCTCCAACGGTATCTCTCAAGTCTGATACACCTCTTGGTTGTATGCCATGAACAATCTAAAAAAGGTGTCTTTCTAGTGCTTCTATTCACTGAACTATTATATGTAAACTCTGCTTGTGCCAACATCAAATCCTAATTGCTTGGTGTGTCTCCAATTAGGCATCTCAACAAATTACCCAAACAACCTCTTTTTATCCATCAGTTTGTGGATGAAATTTAGAACTAAACTTCAACTCAGTATCTAACTTCTTCCAAAGTGTTCTCCAAAAATAGCTAACAAACTTAGTGTCTCGGTCAGAGATTATACTCCTCGATAATCCATGCAATCTGACAATCTCCATAAAGAAAATATCTACTATGTGTACTGCATCTGATGTTTTCTTACATGGTATGAAATGTGTCATTTTAGAAAATCTATCCACAACAACAAATATGGAATCATTACCTCTAGCAGTCCTCGGTAATCCAAGAACAAAATCCATGTTGATATCACTCCAAGGTTTATTAGGAACAGTAATAGGTTTATACAAGCGAATATTCTGACTTACTCCTTTTGCAACTTGACAAACTCCACATGTTTTCACAAATTTATGAATATCCTTATACAACTGAGGCCAAAAGTATATTTCCTTTAGCAAACTCAATATTTTATCAATGCGAAAATGTCCAACCAATCTACTACTATGTTTCTCCTTAATCAAATTAATTCTCATTGATCCTCTCGGTATACATAACTGAATACTTTTGAACAACATATCTCCGTGAATAAAATAATCTTCATACTTACTTTTTTTATTTGAATTAGGTGCTCTGCACACTCTCGATTATTCTGAAAAATCAGGATCACTTTCATACAATTTCTTCATGTCCTCAAAACCAAGAACTTCAATTCTTATTTCAGTCAACAAATATCTTCTTCTACTCAATGCATCAACAACTCTGTTAGAAAATCCACTCTTATGTTTAATCACAAATTTAAAACTCTGCAAATATTCTACCCATTTCATATGTCTCTGATTCAACATATTTTGACTACCCAAATACTGTAAAGCCTTATGATCAGTATGTAACACAAATTCATTTGGCATCAAATAATGTCTCCATTTCTCCATAGCTTGAACAATAACATAGAATTCTTGGTCATAGACATAATATTTCCTTTTAGCATCATTCACATTTTCACTAAAGAATGCAACAGGCTTACCTTCTCGAGTCAACACAACACCAATTGCACTTCCACTTGCCTCACATTCAACTTGAAATACCTTATTGAAATCATATAATGCCAATATAGGTAATTCAACAACTTTCAACTTCAAAGTCTCAAAACTCTTATCAACTCCATGTGTCCATTTGAATTCTCTTTTTTATCCTCTCATTGTCTTAGTCATAGCATTACAAATAGAACTGAAATTTTTGATAAACTTCCTGTAAAAACTTTCGAATCCATGAAATGATCTTACCTCAGTGACATTTTCAGGTGTAGGCCAATTTAGTATAGCTTCAAACTTCTCTGGATCCATCTTCAAACAATCAACTGAAATCACAAAACCTAAATACACAAGCTCTTCTTTCATGAAAGAACACTTCTTCATATTTATCACCAACTTTTCCTCTTTAAATCTCTGCAACACTTGCTTTATATGCATAAAATGCTCTTCTCTAGTCTTACTGAATATCATAATATCATCCAAGTATACAATCACACATTTATTCAATAATTTCTTCAAAACTTCATACATTAACCTCGTAAATGTAGTTGGTGCATTAGTTAAACCAAAGGGCATAACCAACTACTCATACAAACCTTTTTTTGTCTTGAAATCAGTCTTCCATTCATCTCCTTCTCTGATTCTGATCTGATGATATGTACTTTTCAAATAAATTTTGGTAAAATATCTTGCTCCACTCAAACAATCCATTATGTCATCCATTCTCGGTACAAGAAACATATATTTCACTGTGATCTTGTTAATTGCTCTGGATTCAGTGCACATTCTCCATTCTCCATTCTTCTTAGGTGCCAATATAGAAGGTAGTGCAAATGGAATTAAACTTTCTCATATTAGACTTTTGTTCAACAATTTATGAACTTGTTGGTTAAGCTCTTCATTCTGGGTAGGTGTTAACCAATGTGGTGCTTTATTCGGTAAAGTAGCTCCAGAAATCAGATCCATACAATGACTGATATCTCTCATTGGTGGTGAACCATCAGGTACATTATCTGAAATTATATTCTTGTACTCAGTGAGTAACTTTTCAAATTCTGCAGGAATGTTATCTTCTATATTCTTACTCGGTTTGTTATGAATTAAAGCATAAAAAATATCATTTCTTTTCAAATCCTTAACCAACTATCTACCTTCCATCACACAAAATTTCATAGATGTACATACTTCACTAACACACTCTTCAACCAAAGGTAACAAAACTTGCTTCTTACCATCAACCCAAATAGAATATATATTCAACCTTCCATCATGTATAGCATGTCTATCATTTTCTCAAGGTCTAACCAACAAAATATGACAACAATCCATAGGCATAATATCACAAAACACCTTATCGTAGTACTTTCAAATTTTCACATTCAGCAAACATTGTTCACTGGTGCAGGAGCACCTAGGTTGTGCTACAATATGCAATATGACCTAGGGCTTATTTGATTTTTTTGTATTTTAGTGGTTATAGCCAAACCACTAGAGTAATAAAGGTGCTAATCTAGTCCTAGTGTGTGGTGTGTTAGGATAAGATTCCTTGATAGGTCTTTAGAGACCTTATTTGCAAGCAAGTCTACTTTAGGTCAAATAGAGTGTTTTGTCCATTATGATGTTAAATTAGACAAGTAAGGGACTTGAGCTCCTATTTCATTCTTAAAACACCTTAGATAGGCATTTGGTGAATATTGGTGGACTTTTGACCAAGTTTAGATAGCAAATCTAGAAAAATGTAAAACTTGTCAATGTTGTCATTGACAACATTTGTTGCAAATTTGCAACTTCAAGCAATTGGTAAGGTAACTGTCTGAAACTGATAATTTTGTGCCTTGGTCAACTACTTAAGGAAATCCTTGATCTTTTGTAAGGGTTGGTATTATTGTGTCGGAGTGTGTACAGACTGTATAATCAGAGAACTGTTACAGTTTGTGTATTTTCTGAGCATTTGATTAAAATGGATTAGATTATCTACTCTAGCTTTTGATTATGTTAATGTAGATTGAATTAGGATTCTGTGTGATGGTATATTTCCATTTTTCATAGTTTTAGTTTTTTTTGTCAATTCTCTTAGTTTATGTCCAGTCGCTAACCTGAATAAGGCATCTTGTGCAAATGGAGTCATAAGTCGATTTTCCACTGTGGAACTTTCACGGGCCTTTGAGATCTGGAAGATGACTCCATTTATATACTGTACAGCAAAGGAGGGGCCCTGGAAAGCATGGGATATTCTTTTAAGGTGATGCCCTAGGTGAGTAAGAGTTGCATGGCTACAGATCACACTGTAGTGCAGAGCTGATAAGGAGTATTGAAGGCATTGGTAGCTTCAATCAAAGCTTTGAGAGAGGTAGGGTTATGTGTCTTGAAGTCCCAAATTCAATGGAAAGTGTTTATGTATATGTTTTGATGGTGAAAATAAGGATTATGTCAGAGAGGCTTTGAAAGCCCTAAAACCCTAAATTATAGGCTTGTCTATAGGCAGGATTGTATAGACAGTTTGAAAGTCCAAGACCTAGAAAATATTTAGTGTTTTGAGTAAGGGGACTAGAATATAGATTTTTCTTTCCAAATTTTTAATAAGTTCTGTGAGCTATTGCAGAAAAAGAGCCTAATTAGGCCTAATTGCTTGTAGCCCTAACTGGGAAGCAATTTTTATGGTTCTTGGAACTCGATTAGGGTTCCATTACAAAATGTGTTTGTAGACACTGAAATGGATCTTAGTAACATCCTAGAAGGCATAATTCTCTCTATGGAGTGGTTACTGATCATTTTGGGTTAGTTTATGAAGTTTGTGAAGATGGAGCAAGAAAGGCTAGCAAGAGCCTTGGATGAGCTATGGTGAGTTTTTGTTCTACTTGATTGGTGTTCACTAGTTGAAGGAGAAGGATCTTGAGTGTATATTCCTCAAGAGAATAGGGTAATCTAAGAACCCTAATAGGTCAAAAAAGTGGCCTTAAGAAACACTAGAAGATTTTAGGGTTAGAGAAAGACTAGTGTTACATCATATTGGTATCAGAGCAAGTTGAGAAACTTGGGAAGTTAGTGTATGTTTGTAGCTACTGGTTAATTAGTAGGAGAGTCAAAGACTATGACAAATGCAGAGTTAGCTAAGGAAGTTGATGAGAAAAAGGAGAAGAACTGACTCCTTGAGGAAGCCTTAGAAGGAATCAGGATAAGGCTAGAAGAAGTTTCTAATGAAGCAGCTAGAAGTAGAGAAGGAGTGGACAGCAGTGATAGGGGTAAGAAGGTAGCTAAGGAAGACATCACTCCTGAACCAGACCCTACCTTCAATGAAGAGCCATTCTTGAAGGCCATCAAAGCATTAGGTGGAAAAGCATTAGAAGGAATACCTTTGTTTAGTGGAAAGATGGACATTGAAGCAATCATGGATTGGATAGAGGGAATGGAGAACCATTTTGAGTGTGAGGGTGTGACTGAAGCCCAAAAGCTTAAGGTAGCCAAATCCAAACTCAGAGGGTCATCCTGGACCTGGCAGAAATACCTTCAAGATGAGAGGGTAAGGATGGGTAAACAACTTATAGCAAAATGGAATGCCATGGTGACCAAGCTCAAGGAGAATTATCTGCCAAAGAAATATGAGATCCAAATTCATAGAAAAAGATAGAACTTGAAGCAAAAAGAGCTAGATGTGGCATCATACATAGAGTAATTCCAAATATTGTGTTTAAGGTCTAAACTGCAAGAAGAGGAGTCAATCAAAGTAGCTATATACTTGGGTGGATTGAAATAGAACATCCAAGAGGAGATTATCCTATGGACACTAACTACAATACAAAAGTGTCATCAATTAGCCATAAGAGTGGTGGAGAAGAACAAGAAAAAAGGTGACTCTAGCTTCAAGAATAACAGAGGTAGAGGAAGAGACCAAAGGGGTCAAAGAGGAGGCTACCAAGGTAGAGGTAGTGAGAAAATGTCACAAGGTGAGAACAAGTTGACAGAGTAGAATAATGATATTAGTCCAAGAGGGGGCTATAACAAAGGAAGGGGTATTCATGGTGGTCCTAGTAGAGGAAGAGGAAGTAGGAATATATCATACTTTTCAACTATGAAGTGCTATTATTTTGGGCACTTAGGTCATCTAGCCTATAGATGTCTTGACAAGCCTACTGCAACAAGTAGTGATGAAAGGGTAACGTATGATCAAGAGGACACTTCAAGTGTCAAAGCACATGAGATTGACCATATAGATTCAGAGATGGGTGAGAACCTGATGTTAAGGAGAGTACTGATAAGACAACCAATCAAGGATGATCCCAAACATAGGAGGGCTTTGTTTAGGATAAGATGTAAAATCCTTGGTAAGGTTTGTAAAGTGATTGTGGAATCTAGCTCCACAGATAATATCATCTCAGAGGAGGCATTGGTGAAACTAAAGCTAGCTAAAATACCTCATTTAAATCCCTATAAGGTAACATGGCTCAACAAAGGGCAAAGTATATTGGTAAATGAGAAAACATGGGTTGAGTTTTCCATAGCAGGATACAAGGATAAGCTACTATGTGACATCCTACCAATGGATGGTTGCCATTTTCTACTCAGAAGGCCTTGGCAATTTGACAATGGGGAAGTGTATGATGGGAAGGAGAATTCCATCACATTTAAGAAAGGAAGTAGAACTTTCAAGATTCAGTCTTTGCTAGAAGATGAAGAGCCATAGTCCAAGACTCCTAATGTCATGTTGTGTAGTGGAAAGGAGTTTGTGAAGGATATCATGGATGATAAGAGTGAATTATATTCCATTGTTCTAAGACTCAAGGAGGAAGAAAAACTAGTCAAGGAGACATTACCACCAAAGGTACAAGAATTGCTTATGAAGTACAAAGATATAATGAGTGATGGTACTCCTGCAACCCTACCACCTAAGAGGGTAATAATTCACCAAATAGAATTTGTGCCTAGTGCATCTCTGCCCAATAAGGAAACATACAAGCTTATTCCTGATCAGAACTTGGAGGTAGAAAGAAAAGTGTAGGAACTCTTAGATCAAGGCTTGATCAAGAAGAGTGTAAGCCCTTGTGCAGTCCTGGTTGTGTTGGCATCCAAGAAGGGAGGAAAATGGAGACTTTGCACAGATTCAAGGGCCATAAACATAATTACAATAAGGTATAAGTTCCCTACACCTAGGATTAAATATCTCATGGATTGCCTTGGAGGGGCGATGTATTTTACCAATCTAGATTTAAAAAGTGGTTATCACCAAATCAGGGTGAAGCAAGGTGATGAATGGAAAATGACATTCAAGACCACATATGGGTTATATGAATGGCTTGTAATGTCATTTGGCCTCTCTAATTCTTTGAGCACATTCATGAGGCTCATGAACGAAGTGCTCAAAGACTTCACAGGGAAGTTTGTAGTGGTATATCTTGATAATGTGCTTATATTTAGCAAGACAAGAGAGGAGCATGTCAAACATGTAGAGGCAGTGTTGTAGAGATTACATGAATAGAAATTGGCTATCAATCTTGAGAAATGTGAGTTCTTCAAGAAAGAACTAGTGTATTTGGGATTTGCAGTGTCCAAAGGGTCTTTGAAGATGGACCAAGACAAGGTTGCAGCTATCCTAAACTAGCCTCCACCTACCACAACCACTGAGGTAAGAATTTTCCATGGCCTTGCATAGTTTTATAGGAAATTTATTAGGAATTTCAATGGGATATGTGCACCATTACTGGATACTATTAAGGGTGGGGTCAAAACTAAGTTTAGGTGGACCTTAGAAGTGGAGAAATCCTTTGAGATGTTGAAGAAACAAGTTGCTACTCAACCTGTCCTACAATTGCCAAGATTTGAGAAATTATTCAACATTGAATGTGATGCAAGTGGGATGGTAGTAGGGGTTTTTTTGAGTCAATAAGGTAGGCCAATTGCCTTCTTTAGTGAAAAATTGAATGAGGCTAAGAAGAGATATTCTTCTTATGATTTGGAACTATATGCTTTAGTTTACTCCCTTAGCAAATGGAGGTATTATCTATTGCCCAAAGAATTTATTGTGTTCACTGACAACCAGGCCCTTAGTTACATAAATACCCAAGATAAAATAAGCAATAGACATCTGAAATGGATGGAGTATTTCCAAGCATTCACCTTTACTATTAAGCAAAAGAAAGGGAAACTCAATAAGGTTGCAGATGCACTAAGAAGGAGATTGTTGATAGTCCAAGAAATCCAACTGAATAGCATTGGAATTTATAGTTTTAGAGATCTCTAAAAAGAAGATGAAGATTTTGGTGAAGCCTATAAGGTATGTGTTGATTTTGAGAATCATTTTCATAGCAAGTTCTCTGACTTTACTTTGTAGAGTGGATTGTTGGTTAAGGGCAATCAGTTGTGTGTACCTAAATGGTCCATGAGAGAGAATCTCATAGAAGAAAAATACAATGGGTGTTTGAGTGGTCACTTTGGTATGAACAAAACCTTGGAGCTTGTACAAATGTTCTACCATTGGCCAAAATTGGTAAGATATGTTACAATGTATGCGGAGAAGTTTGTCATATGCACGAAAGCTAAAGGAGGAATCAGTAATACAGGGTTATATCAACCTTTAACAGTCCCTAACAGGCCATGGGAGTGTGTAAGCATGGACTTCATAGTAGGTCTACCCAAAACCAACCAAGGGTATGATAACATTTGTGTAGTTGTTGATAGATTTAGTAAAATGGGACATTTCATTCCTTGCAAGACTACTCACGATGCTAGCCATATAGCTTATTTGTTTTTTAAAGAGATTGTGAGAATTCATGGCTTGCCCCTAAGTATTATTTAAGATAGGGATATGAAATTTATTAGCCATTTCTGAAAAAAATTGTGAAGTAGATTGCGAACCAACTTGTCTTTTGGTTCAGCCTACCACCCTCAGACTGATGACCAAACTAAGGTGGTTAACATGGTGTTGGCTAACCTGTTGAGGTTTCTAACTAAATAGTATGGGCAAACATCGGATGTGGTCATTCCCCAAGAAGAGTATGCTTACAATGATAGTAAGAATAGAATGATAGGGAAAAGCCCATTTGAGGTTGTTTATGGGATGCGCCCAAGGGGTGTTTGCGAGCTTAGGGATCTTAGAGATATGGATTACAGAAGTGGACATGCTGAGGAATTCACCTATACTATGAAGGAGATACAAGAACAAGTCAAGAAGCAAATCCAAGACAGTCAACAAAAGTTGAAGGCCACAGTTGATGAAAAGAGGAGAGATGTTCAATTTGTAATGGGTGATTATGTGATGGTTCATTTGAACAAGTCAAGATTATAGAAAGGTGTACCTACTAAGAATTAGATGAAAAGGGTGGGACCTTGCAAAATTCTAGCCAAATATGGGGCTAATGAGTATAAGATAGACTTACCATCAGATTTGAGCATTTCTCAGGTGTTCGATGTACAAGACTTAATCCAGTTAAGAGGGAAGATAGATGAGATCATTCAAAGCATTCAAGGACTTTGTGGTGATGTTAAGGCTACTATATTACCTCCCATACCATAGTTTGTAGCTGACAAAGTTCTAGACTCCTGGGTTAAGAAAGATACAAGGCATAAAGTATACATGGAACACCTCATCCAGTGGAAGGATAGACTAGAATAAGAGGCCTCATGGATTACAGAGGAAGACTTCAAGAAGGTGGGCATTTCAGAGGATCTACTATCTATAGGAGTGACATAACTTTCCCTTGTGGGGGAGTATGGTGCAAGAGCACCTAGGTAGGGCTACAATATGCAATATGACCTAGGGCTTCTTGATGGTTTTGGCTTGTAGTGGTTCTAGCCAAACCACTAGAGTAATAAAGGGGCTAATCTAGTCCTAGTATGTGGTGTGTTAGGATATGATGCCTTGATAGGTCTTTAGAGACCTTATTTGCATTAAGCAAGTCTACTTTAGGTCAAATAGGGTGTTTTGTCAATTATGATGTTAAATTGGATAAGTAAGGGACTTGAGGTCCTATTTCATTGTTAAAACACCTTAGATAGGCATTTGGTGAAGATTGGTGGGCTTTTGACCAAGTTTAGATGGCAAATTGACAACATTTGTTGCAAATTTGCAAATTTGAGAAATTGGTAAGGTAACTATCTAAAACTGATCATTTTTTCCCTTTATCAACTACTTAAGGAAATCCTTGATCTTTTGTAAGGGTTTGAATTATTGTGTCAGAGTGTGTACGGACTGTATAATCAAAGAACTGTTACAGTTTATGTATTTTCTGAGCATTTGGCATTAAAATGGATTAGATTATCTACTGTAGCTTATGATTATCTTAATTTAGATTTTTTTTCAGATTCTTTGTGAAGATAGATTTCCATTTTTCATAGTTTTAGTTTCTTTTGTAAATTCTTTTAGTTTCTGTCTAGTCACTGGCCTAAATAAGGCATCTTGTGCAAATGGAGTCATAAGTCCATTTTCCAGCATATAACTTCCACGGACCTTTGGGATTTAGAAGGTTACTCCATGTATATATTGTACAGAAAAGGAGGAGCCCTGGAAAGCATGGGAGCTATTTTTAAGGCGATGCCCTAGGCAAGCTAGAGTTGTATGGCTAGGGAACACATTGCAGTGCAGAGCTGATAAGGAGGATTGAAGGCATTGGTAGCTTCAATCAGAGCTTGGAGAGAGGTATGGTTATGTTTCTTTAAGCCCCAAATTCAATCATAAGTGTTCATGTGCAATTTTTGATGGTGAAAACAAGGATTCTACCAGATAGGCTTTGAAAGCCTTAAAATCCTGAATTGTAGGCTTGTTTCTAGGAAGGACTGTACATATAGTTTGAAAGTCCAAGACCTAGGAAAAATTTAGTTTTTTGATAAAGGGTACTAGAATATAAATTTTTTTTCCAACTTGTTATGAATTTTTGTGAGTTATTGCAGAAAAAGAGCCTAATTAGGCCTAATTGCTTGTAGCCCTAATTGGGAAGCAATTGTTATGGTTCTTGGAACTTGATTAGGGTTCCAATGAAAAATGTATTTGCAGACATTGAAAAGGATCTTAGTAACATCATAGAAGGCCTACTTCTCTCTTCGGAGTAGTTACTGATCTTTTTGGGTCAGTTTGTGAAGTTTGCGAAGATGGAGCAAGAAAGGCTAGCAAGATCCTTGGAGGAGCTATGGTGAGTTTTTGTTCTGCTTGATTGGTGTTCACTAGTTGAAGGAGAAGGATCTTAAGTGGAGATTTCTTATGAGAATAGGGTAAGCTAAGAACCCTAATAGGTTAGAAGAGTGGCCTTAAGAAACCCTAGAAGACTTGAGGGTTAGACAAAGACTAGTGTTACAACATTCACTCACCAGTAATGTATGATCATCCTTGATCCATGAGATCTAATAGGGTTTTGGATGTTTCATCCTCTCCATCTGCAAATTTCCAACCATTTCCTCAAATGCTAGATTCTCTGAGCTTCCACTATCAACAATCACTTTCCATACTTTGTCTGCAACTCTACATCTAGTCTTGAACAAAATTTTCCTTATTGGATCTTGCTTATCCTTATCACTCTATAGAATCCTTCTGATCATGATATTTCCTTCCTTCTCAACTTTATTAGGCAGCTTCTCTTGCACCAATGCATTTCTGCTAGTACTTCCTTTCTTTCTTCCATGTGTACATTCAAAGGATTTATGTCCTTCACCACAATTGTAACAAGTTACTTAGAATCCTTTTCTTCTATAACCACCTCTGGAGTAATTACCTCTTCCTCGGTATAAATTTCCACCTTTCCATTCAGTCTTTTCTTTTTCTTGAGATGTGTCTGAAACTTACTTGTCTACTTCAGATCTACTGTTCTCACTATGAGATCTACATCTTCCTCTAGGGAATCTACCACCTCTGCCTCTTTGTCTTTGTTCATATCTTCTGTTCAACTTCTCTTTAGCCTTTAGGGAAAATTTATATGCCTCTTCAATGCCTTCCATCTTGACCAAGTAGATCTAATCTTGTACAAAACTCCTCAATCCATACAGATATCTTGTTATTATTTCCACCTCATCTTCAATGTGTCTAGATCTGATGTCCAATCTGTAGAATTTTTTAGTATATTCTATCACAGATTTATCCTTTTTCTTCAAGCTTTGCATTCGCGAATTAGGTTAATCTAATAATCACAAGGTAGAAACTTGCCTTTCAATTTATTTACCATCTTATCCCATACTTTGATTTTGTCTTTACCTTTCTTCTTCTGATCCAATTGTAGATGTTCCCACCATAAGGATGCATGAGCCTTCAGCTTTGTGCTTGCAATCTTCACCTTCTTATCCTTTGCTACATTCTCATATTCAAAATAATTTACCATCTCAGTTATCTAGTCAATCAATTCATCAGAATCCTATTTTCAGCTATACTTAGGAGGATTGAACTGAGGTGTGGATTTCAAACTTTTCAAGGCTCTCAGGAGTCTTTCTTCTTCCTGATCCATCACAGGTGCAGGTGCAGCTTCACCTTGAACGTCTTCAAAATCATCATCGCTAAAATCATCAAGATGTATTCCTCTGCGCTAGGCTGTCTCAACAGCTTCCAATCTAGTAGCCATCTATCGAAGCACATCAGCTAGACCTAGATCTGCATTTCCTCTCCCATGAACCATCTTGAATTCGTCTACAATTATTGGTCAGATCACAATATGCTACCCAAAAACAATACCAACAACTAGGGTTAGGGTTTACAATAATGGAACTTAGATATCACCAACGTTATGATAACACTTGATGCAAGGAGGGTCAGTAAGTGGGGCCAAAGGCTCTCCCAACTACCAAACCAACTTGCACACACAATGCGGAAGTAACAACAACACAATGAGAGAAGAAACAATAGAGATCCTTTTTATTAATTGATCAAGCTCAATACATGCCAAGATGTAAGGCCTACACAGTTTGGGCCATATACATTCAATGAATTACAAATTGAACTTAATGCATGCGAGGTATCAAACCCGCCTTACAATATCTCAACAGATAATCCTTTCTTGAAATCTCCTATCTTCTAAAAACTCCTCCCTAAACTAAGAACAAGAAACAAATATATACAAGAGTTCACCAAAGAGGTCAGCACTCAAATCCATAAGTGTGACCGAAATTTATGTCCACATAGATCCCAATGAGAGACCCCACATTAATACAACCACATAAATTAAGTGTATAATTTGGCCATATCAGGATAAACAAATCAGAAGATGATTACTGAAAGACACCAACTCATCGGTAAAACATTTTTTATCAATAGACAAATCATCGATAAGAACACTATCGAGTAAAAGGAAACCCATCGGTAAGATCATACCCAAGGAACAAAAATGATTCAAGAAAATAGATCACTGAGACTCGTTGATAAAGCCAGAACCCGAGCAACAAAAGAAAAAATATAAAACAAAGTAAATATCTTTTTGGTTGAGCAGGATTTCCAAGGACCCAAAATTCTCCTGCAGAATTCACCTCCTTCTCAAGACCCAATTCCCATCAACAAGTTATTCTTCCACAATCGGTGAACCTACAAGGGTAGGTTCATTCTGACTAAACAAACTCATTTAGCCAATGCACTCATAATATATTTCTCACTTTCTTCCCTAGTCGGACTATTAATAATCTTGCCTAGGGTAACAATACCAAAATCATGACTATCACTTCTCCTAGAAAAACCAAAAAGAAAACTATATACAAGGGCTCCTCTCAAATTCCATCTAGGCACATGGTTCTGACAATGGATTCAAGAACCTCAAGGAGCCATTCAATATTTACAACCTAGAATGGGCCAGGAACTTACAACTCACAAAATGAAAACAAAATACTAAACTACTTGCATGTCGAGCAAACAAAAATGCTTGAATATAACTAGACACACAACCTGCAACTTTTCATTAACTAGAAATAAGAAAAAACATACAAAAAAATCCAATTCTTTCAACCGCTCCTTCTTTCTACCATCTCCAAATGAAGGCTTGGGAGATATTTTAAATAATCTTCCCATCATTAGAACAAACTTAGCTATCCACTCAAGTCAAAAGAATCCTTTCAAGAACCCTTAAAACTGACCATACTAACTACTAAAGACAAAAGCCACTTTTCCCAGGCTGTTGTAACTGAATATACCGAGAAACAATAGTACATACTGAGCATCAGCACCAAGAAATATCAGTTGTGAGCACATTATTACTGAGCACCATTAGTACTGAGCACCGTCAGTACCAAGTAACATTAGTACTAAGAAATAGTATTGAGCATCACTACCGAGCATCATTACCGAGCATCAGTGCCTTCCGAGCATCTTATCTCATTGCATTTTCACTTTCGCAGGTTTCTAATGCCTTGGTTGGATTTGTAGAGGCTTACAAACCACCTCATGTTGGAATAATGATACATTTGGCATCAGTGAATGCACTTAGTGAAAACACTTATTCGGTTTTGAATGCTTACCGAGCTCATCACTCAGCCCACAGCCTATACCGAGCATTCAGTAAAGCTCACCGATCAAACAGTTCAAACCGAGCAGTAAGGTAGTCACCGAACATGTGAGAAAAATAGCAGTTACCGAGCAGACGGTAGTCATCGAGTCATCAGTTGAAGATAACCGAGAAGACAGTTACTACCGAGTCACCAGAGGTTACCGAGTGACAATGTATTTACCGAGTCACCACAGCTACCGAGTTCCAAGCTACACTTTGGGACTAGTATGG
>MU223187.1:269931-282636 GCA_018584345.1 Thuja plicata | reverse complement strand
ACTATATTCTCACCATCCACTCAACCATCTACCTCATTGTTGTCAAGGTTAACTCCTGATTCAGCAAGTCTGGATGTATGGGGAGAAGAAGACCTAATCAAGATCAGCGTTCTTGCTATGGAAAAAGAAAAGGAGAAACAAGTGATGAGGAACCCTCACTTTTTTGAATCAGTAAACATATTGAATGACTTAGTGCTTGCTGACAAGAAAGTAGCCAAAGTTCATTCTGTTGAAGATGTGGACAACATCTTAACAAACTTTAAATCACACTTTACAAGTCTAGTAGACTCTGCTACTAAAATTGCAGAAGATGAATATAAGGAGAGATTAAATGAATTGGTAAATAATTTTACCTTAGACCTAAAATCCTTAAAGATTGGGCAAACCATACTGAAAGAATTAGAAGCTAAAGGTAAGAAAGTTATAGCTAACTGCATGGACGGAGTGAAGTTCACCTCTGAGCACATTAAAAAGGTAGAAGAGGTAGAGATCATGGTGGAAAAGATTAGGAAATCATTTGAAAAATCCACGCAAGACATGAACATCTACAACAATGTTTATCAAGGGCATTTAAACAAGATTGAGAAAGATAAGTTGGAGATTAGCAAGATAAGAATAAGACAAACTCAGCTGAGAAATGCACTTGTGCTATCTCTAGCAGTCTTAAATGAGAACACCAAACAGATTGATGCCACCATTGTAACATATGATCAAGGTCCATACATGGATGTGATGAAGATGAAGAAACTAACTTATTCCCTATACGCGCATCTTCAGATAGTTGATGCAATGAAAGTATTCTGGCAGAAAGATATCCAATCTCTTCAGATTGTGTACCCTGAAGTTTACATGGAGTAAGTACATAAAAGACTTACAAGGTTTTTTACACCTTTTTCATTAATGTCAAAGGGGGAGTAATATAGAATGTGTATATGCAGAGAAGTATATGTATATATCAATAATATGTTATGATATACAATCATTTTTGTGTTAAGTCATTTTGAGAAACTTGGCCACATTCCTTTTTTGCCATAAATGAAAAAGGGGGAGATTTTTTTCAAGTTGACTTCCTAAGGATGCATGACTCATTTTGTGTTGTTATCATGGAAACAAAGTCATGAAAGACAAAATGACTAAGTATGGAAAATAGGGTAGACAGAGATATTCAACGATCAGCACATCAGCGCACATGTGAGAGATTGAGTCAGAATATGCGCATTCAGATATATGTTGTATGACACATGTACATGCTACATCCAGACACACATAGTATGGAACAATAGTATGGTGAAGTTACAGTCAGATTAGTAGACCAGCAATCCAGAAGACAGAGCATGGAAGCCGACTAGTGTTTTGATCAGCATAAATTATTTTTTTATGTAATGGCTAAGTGCCTTTGGTTATATGTTTGTAATGATTTAATTAGCATTGTAGTAAACATTCTTGAGCTAACTTGTTCAGAAGCATTGTGTATTTTGTTTTAGGGCCGACTAGAGTCTTGTTTTTGGTCGCGCCTATTCGGATATGAACATATAAGTATGTAATGTAAAGTTATGTTACAAGCGTCGATTATTATGGAAGAGTAAGACATAGAAGAGAAATATGATGAAGTCGGTATATGATATAGGCCCTTAAGAGAGTAAGAGAATTCGCGCATACATGAAACTGATCAGACAACAGTGTCATCACAATAGTTCACTTTTGATATAGTGTATATCAACTTTCATAAGGTTGTAGCCTTCATCCTATTGGGTAGTGAGCCTAGGCAGTGAGCCATATACCTTTAATAGGGTTTTGTAAAAGACTCCTAACAGGGTTAGACCTTTAACAAGGTCATTGTACTCATATTGTAAAGACTACTTCTAACAGGGCAAAGGAACTTTAACAGGTTCATTATACCTAGTACAATATTTGTGGGTGCTAATTCCCACCGGGGTTTTCCTCTGATCAAGGTTTCCCCGTAACCATATCTTGTGTTATGAGTTGTTATGTTAAGCTTCATTCAATGTATGTTTGATTTATGTTTAAGTTTCTGAAAAGTAATTAATAGACAAACATTGATTCACCTCCCCCCTCAGTGTTTCTAACACACCATTCAACATCATGTGCATTTTTTATATGAACTCCCTTATAATTCATTTGATACTTTAGTTCAACACATTTGATGCAAGCTCCCGCACCATCATGTTCACCTTTTCCATGTCCACTCTCAAAGAAACTCTAGACATGTTGTATTTTTTCATTACGATGATATCTACATGGTGCATAAAATGGTCTAGATGGTTTGAATTGGGTAGCACATCCATCTAACCAAACATAATGTTTATCAATTTTTATACCTCTTTCTTTCAAATTTGCAAAAAACATTTTGAACAAGTGTTCTACATAATGAATACCATTCTCTTTATCATCACTTAAATAAAAATGATATTCCTCCTTGATGAACCATGCTTCAAATGTGCTCTAAATACCATCCAAATCTAATTGTGTGTGTCGATAACACACATGTACCATAATAGTAATTTTCTCTGAAAAATATTATTCTGATTAATTGTCTCTTAATGAACAAAGGAATAGTTTTGTAGTGAAATCAACAACTTATACAATAGTTCAAAGCAAGAAATTGTCTCTCGGTGTTTGGAATTATTGTGCTTGCCACTTTGCAAAAAAATCATTATAAATGTTGGGTTGAATTATTTTTAAAAAAAATTGTCCATAAACACTCCAACAACTATCTCCTCTTCAACATATTCTAACATTTTGGATTCTTTCCAAAATTGTGTTTCATTCTTTACATATTTGTAACTCTTTCAATTTACCATCTTTGTTACATCAATGTTTTCATTTTTCAAAGGAAATAGACCCAAATCAGCACATATTTCACATATTCCTTTTATGCAATTTATTTGACTAGCTGCATCATCTCTTTTGTAACATAAAATGGATGAGATGAACTCACTTCATTTAGTAGGAGGAGAATTTTCAAATCCATAAGTGTCTTCTAAAAACTTTCAAAAAGCTTGATACTCACTTCATTTAGTAGGAGGATAATTTTCAAATCCATAAGTGTCTTCTACAAACTTTCAAAAAGCTTGATAGAGGAGATCAAATTCAATATGATAACGACAAGTTTCAAACACTTTGTTTGTCCTGACATTATATGGCTTCAATCTTTCTTGAACAATGTTTTCCCAATCTTTATATTAAGATTTGAACTACAAAATGAAACATACATTTCATGTTGTTTTGTTTCCAACCAATTTTTCATATGATGTTCATAAATTGATTAGATGCAATTCTATGTCTGATAACATCTCTACGGTTTGATGACGGATGGTTATTATCATTGCAAAATAATGTGACCAAATTCTTGATTCCTTCATCAATCCTATCAGAATGAGGAGTTCTACACATGATTTCCCAATTGCCTTCCAAGGTCCTATCATCCAAAAGAATTCTCCTATTAACATATCGTGATATTATTTTCCTACTAAAATAGATCCGAGATGAAACTGAAGATATTTGTCTATTTCAGAGCATAGTATTAGGTACAATGGATGTCAACATAACATTTCTTGTAATGGTCTTATCTTTAGTTTGAGATTGCTTCCCTACATGGTTCAAACTTTTTTTTGATAATTACAAATGAAAGCAATTGGGCTTGTTTTAGTGTTTCAAAATAATCAAATTTATCCAATACTTGTTATCATATTTATTGACCTCTTCTTAGAAATACTTAAGGTTTGAACATTAGCAAGTGATATCAAATTATCCACATCCATTGCAAGTAAATGATCTAATTTTTTATAATTAATATTTCTCTTTACAGTCTAAGCTAGATTTATAAGTTCACCCATACAAGTACGAGCACGTGATCCTGACCATTCTCCAACATAAATTTCTTGAGCTTTCGTAGGGAGTGATCCTAACCGTTCTTCAATGTGTAATTATTCAACTTGACTTGACCCTCCTACTTGAGCTTTTCCTGCACCTTGATCATGTTGATTGGGAGCTACATGAAGAAAAATGAGTTAAATTAGAGGAAAATAAAGCATATAGATCCATAAAATTTGGGTATGTAAAATTAGAGGTCTGGGTCCACACCTTCTTTAGTTTTATGATAATATGCTAATGTAGCTTCACAATTTCATTGTTCGGTACCGGGTGACCTTTTTCTAGAAGATTTACTTTGTCTTCCATTCTTGTTTCCCATTTCTTCTCTCAAAAAAATGTCTTCCAAAAGATCGATAATAAAAATTCTCCTCTTAAAAAAAATGTGTTAGAAAAATTACTTTGATAGTAATTCTCCTCTCCAAAATTATGCCTTTTAAAAAAATACAAGTAGAAATCCTCCTCCAAAAATTCTTTTGTAAAAATTGATCAATAATAGAAAATGTGAATTAAATTATTGCAATTCGGTGAAAAATGAAAACAAAAAGCTTTACTTTTATACCATTCAATTTTTTTTTTTTAAAATCATAACTAGCCGACCTAGTTCGGGCGAACTAGGTTGGGTAAAATTCTAGCAGGGAGTTTCCCGCCAGAATTTTACCATGGGGGTCTTCGGGCGAAGACCCCTTCGCATGAACCTCTATATAAAATTTTGTATGAAGGGGGTCTTCGAGCGAAGGCCCCCAAAATAAAATTCCGCCCCAAGAAAAAAAAATAGAAAACTCTAAAAAATGGCCTTTCAAGGCCTGGGACAAGGACCAAACAAGATTCTTTTTTGAAACACATGATTTCAGATGATGCCATTCGGAGCAAGCTTGCTAATGAATATAATTTTAATACATATTGAGTTTGTTGTCACTTTCAAATTTTTCTTTAACTAAACATAGGTTGTTTGGTCATTCAACAACCTCTCTCTTCGAGGCTTCGGAAAAAAATAGTAAATTAGAAAAAAATATATGGAAAATACATAGAAAAATAGTATTTTTGATACCTTTCTATAAAAAAATAAAAAAAAAAGAATTTTGATATATACAGAACAAGTTAGAGTGATCTAAGTGACCTTATGTCTAAATTACAGTTACTATCACTTTATAACTTAATAAACTATGAGATATTGACCGAAAATGAATGAAACCAATTGCATAATTTAGATATTGATGTTACAAATATAACCTACAAATAATTACATCATTATCATATTTTTAAATAAAGTTATGCTAATCCAACTGACAGTCACTCCTTAAAAACACTATATTTTCACACAAACCACTTTTCGAAGGAGAAGTAAAAATGAATTTAAATGAATTTTTTTTTTTTTAAATATATATATTTAGAAACTAGAAAGAAAATTATAAAATACTCTATCTTAAATCATCTTCAAATTCCTTATAGTTTTGCGGCAATAGGAGTTCGAAAGTGAAGTTTTTTCTCAGAATGTTAATCTCGGTGTAAAAGTTGGCCAAAAGTGAGACACACTATTGTGGGACCACCCAGAAGGGTCTAAGATGTGTCAAATAATTCCAAGACCAAATGAGTATGACAATAAAATACGTACAAATAAGATGGAGAAGCAAAGACTCTGATCTTGAGTGAAGGTTAATGAACCCGCACTCACAACTCTAGATACGTATAGCACAAACAAAAGACAATCTAAAAGTGATCGACTGATCTCTGGACTAGCACAACGACTTCAAGACTCAGATAGAAAAAGTCAGACTAACAACAGATCTCAACCCAGGACAAAACTTAAATAAGCTCAATGTTGCTAGACAAAGACCTAAGACATAGTACAAAACCTAGATAGAGATCTGGAATATGATAAAAATCAAGTCAAACTTTGAATTTGGATCAACTGCTCAAAACTAATACAAGTAAGTGCAGGAATTTATAAGCATTCCCACTAGGTACTACAACAAACTAGGTTACTTGTGCGAAGTTGCATATGATAGATAAGAAAATGTCAATTTTACAAAAAAAATACACATGGCCATACAAGCACTCTCACCGTGTGGTACGAGTACTCTCAGAAACCAATGCGAGTAAAGGGAGACAAGATCTTGACTCATACGAGTCAGGATGAAGGACCATATGATACTTGTCATTTTCAATGTTTTCTTCACACTTTTCAATTTTTCATCTTCGATTTCCTCGCTTAGGTTTTCAATCAGATAAAATAGATCATGAAGAAAGATAAAACAAGCACAATAAGAAGACACTAAAAGCTATGAGGCTAGCCAGGAAAATACTTGTTTGAATTCCCTTAAAATAGAATACCACATTTATTTTGGACAGATAGAGCTTGACAACACTGGCTCCCCTCCATGGCACACACTTCTTGGGCCTACCAAGCCTTGAATTTCTCAAGATTCAAGGATCCTGATAAATTTATGGTCTTAAAATAAGGGGTTTATAAGCGGTATCTTTGACATGTGTGTCATCATAATGTCTAAATCAACAAGTAGAAGGTTTTTGGATACTAATCCAACAATTTCTAGCAAGGATCCTGATAAATTTATGGTCTCAAAATAAGGGTTTTATAAGCGGTATCTTTGACATGTGTGTCATCACAACGTTTGAATCAATAAGTAGAAGGTTTTTGGATACTAATCCAACAATTTCTAACAAAGATCTTTGTTTGAATGTATCATTTATGTCCACGCAAGTGCGATTGACATTGCTAACCCAACAGAGCACCTTAGCACCAGGAGTAACAATGTGTGATTGAGACCCTCGGGCCTGCTATGTGTTAGATGAGAGTCGAGTATAAGCTCAAATTTCATCCATCTTTTGAGACTTTGGTCTCAAGGAATCAATTTTTTGTAGTGAGTCAAAGTAGCTTGGCATTTGCCTGTACTCACTTAAGTCATTCTCACAAGGTCATTACTTTTTCCCACTCTAATAGGCCCTCTGCAAGGTAATCATTCAAACGACGATTGACAATAATGTCTCTAGATTTATGATCATCCCTAAAAGGGAGAGAGCATAATCTCCTAACATTCTTGTCAATCCTAAAATGCAAAACACATGTTCATTTTAGAAATTCTATCATGTGAGGTTCCTAATTTATCAAAATAACAAACATAATGTTTGGTTTATTTTTTATCAAGTCAACCTGCAAGAACAATTCATCATTAGTTCGATGTATATATCTTTATTGGTGACCTCCAAAGAAGTATTTTGAACTGAGCTCTTCGATAAATGATCTGTAAACCAGCGTCAAGTAGTAGAAAATAGGAAAAACATAAAGCAACAACTAGTCAAAATGTCTAAAAACTTAAAAATGCTTGTTGTTTTAGAGAAGACCAACAAAAAATTGTATGAGAAACTCTTAGTTCCCATACGAGTATACATGGGATGCCATACGAGTATCCATCCTCACTTGTACTGCATAGTGAGGATACTCATATGAGACTATCTATCAGAGTGGACGAAATAAAAAATTTAAAACTTAAAAAAAACTAAAAAATGTGGATACTGAAATCAGTTTTCTACCCCACAGTGGGCGCCAAAAATGTGTGTGAAAATTGATCTAAGCTAGATACACAACACTTCAATGAGTCATTATTTGATTGATTGAAACAAACTAATCTATTGAAATATAAAACAACCAAAGTGGCTCATTGCTTTCTAATAGGCAGGAGTTTAGGTTTTCTCTCAGGTCATTGCAAACCCAATGACTATAGACCTTTTATAAATGAAGGATTTGTATGAGATTGATCTAGAATGATATGCAAGTAGAAATCTAGAATACAAGTACAATTAATCCAAGATTAACTAATATGTATTTTATCAACCCAAATTGAAGTGTGATCTAAGATTTTTAATTGAAAATGATTTGAAATTAAAATAAACAATCTAATAATGCTAAGTGATAAATGCTCATATGCTAAAATAAACACATTTGTGCCTAGTAACAATACTCAAAAATCCAGGTTCCTTTGTGAGGTAATGAAGCTCACTTTTATAGAAAATCTCTGTCAAAATCGATGATCAACATTGAAAGCTAAAGAACAGAGAAGATTCAATTGAAAGAAGCACAATCCATGTGCTCAGAAGATGATTGGTTGAAAGAGTTAGTTAACTAAACTGAATGATCAGTCAGTTAGGAAACTTCCAAATTTAGTTATCAGTTAACTGGATTGTTTCCAAAATGATAAATAGAAAAGAATTAGTTAATTGAACAAGATAGATTTGTTTATAATTTGATATTTAGTGAACTAAAATGATGACACAAAAATGTATTTTAACTCAACTTTATTAATTTAATTCCATTGTGAATTTAATTGACAATTTAGCAATTTATTTAATCAATATATTATAATAGCAATTAAATAAATAATCTAAGATTTATTTTCCAGTGTTTTATGATTTTAGGAATTAATTAATTGATCAAGTGCAATGATATATTAGGACTTAGGGTCTAGGCAGATCATATTGAAAATATTGAATTTCGTTTAAGGTTAGGACTTAAGATAATCAAGATTAGGGTTTTCTTAATGAGAGAACGAGATTGGGGTCTAAGATTTGGATGACTATTTTTAGGTCATTACATATCAGAGATGTCGTCTCAAAACATGAAATGAAATGAAGACAAAAGGCACACAAAAGTAGATTTTGAAATTAATCTCCCAAGATATTAGATTAATGAATAAGTTGCCAATGCAACCTAACTTTGTAAGTTTTGTTTAATAGATGAGGGTTCGCGTAATCCAATCACATAGAATGAATCACATATATAGTTTGATCATCATGTGGTTGATCTTCACGTCCATGGATGCTATCATGGGAACGCCCGAACTTTATTATTGTGATGCCATTTAGACATTTGGTGGTTTTATGGATATGCTTTTTGATGCCATTTAGACATGGGTCGGCTGCATGGACGTGCTTTCTGAAATGGAACATTGAAGTGGCTTGTGAACTTTCATCATGCATAATGGAAGAAATATTTCTATTGTATTTTATAGTTATGAATGTTCCAACAGAAATACATGCATAATGTCAAAGTATAGATAAAGAACTTTAATTATTGTTGAAGTGGTCTTTAGATTTCAAATTCCACAAACCATTGGCAAAATCATCTCAGCCCACGCTGAAGATAAGTTTTGAAAGTCACTAAAATGCATTAAGTGTAATATTACTTCTATCAGATATTATTTCGAGCAAAATGCAATTGATAAGTGTGAAGCCGAATTCAACAATCTTTGTCAGCATCTTTCGAATCTGTGAAGATATCGAGAAATCAATCAATATTTTGTTGGATGAAGAAATTTTGATCAGATGTTTATATTGGAAATGCTCTCCTAGACATCATGGAAAATGTTGAATAATTGAGAAAACACCTGAATTGCTTGACAGAATGTTTCAAAGAGATGTCAACACAAAGAAGAATGAAATGTAATGATTAAAAGGTTTGCAGAATGGATTTGTTGAAAGATGCTCAGAAACTTAGAAATAGATGCAACCAGAAAATGTGAGGTGGTGTTTAATGGGTTTTTCAGTTTGTATGCTAAGTTGAGAGTTTAATAAGGGTACGAACATCTATTCAAAGTTTGAGAAATGAGTTTGTGAAAGGGGGCCTCATGTAATGTCATCATTGTAGGATAAATATAAAAAATTATCTTAAACGAAAATCCTTAAAAAATTACAATGCAAAATATTTGGCAGGCACGAAACCTGACTCGTAATCAATAGCAGCTAATTGCCTAAACTATATTCAAGCCACGAGAACTTTGATACTAAACTTGAGCATCTTCTCAAGATTTATTAGTAAGGTTATATACAAATTAGGATTTAAAGAAAAGATATGCATGTACAAAGGGGAACCGTGAAAAACTCACAAATTGTTAGATTACAACAATTAAAGAATAGTTATAATCACGAAAGATGAAGATTCCCAAGAGACGGCGCTAAAACACATCTTTGAAGGTCAAATTCTTTTTCCTTTATATGAATAGGTAATTTACAGATTGGAGGAAGAGATGGTGCATTATCAGAATTAAAATCATAATTTGAAAATCACTAGATTCTTATTGCCTTTTTTAAAAAATTGACTTACTTTACTCATTGTAACTAAAGTTAGGAAATCAACTCTTTTAATGCAAAAGTTGAGTAGTTTCTAACTTAACTATTTTTGCGCAAAAGTGAGTAAGCTTCTAACCTGAAAATGTCAAGCTAATTACAACGTAGTTATCATGCTAAATCTATAAATACAAGGGAACTGTATTTTAAATGGGAGACAATTTATAGAGGGGGTACTATGCAGAAATTTCTAAAGAAACTTTTGGCTTTACACTATGAACAAATGAGTTTTTGAACTTGTATATTTTTAAAGAGATAATGAAGAATACATTTAGCTATATGCCTTTAATGTATCCATGACTTATCATTACTCATTTAGGATATGGTAAGTTTGTAGTATGTTTATGTATTGTTGGAATACAATGGCTTTTCTAATCTATACAATTGATGTAATGAAATGTACTCATTTCTTGGTATCTTTATTTGAAGGTCTTTGCGCTGTCTATATCTTCATATGTCAAGGTCTTTTATCCTCATTTTTTCAAGATTGTGTGTTGTGGTAAAGCCTAATACCCCTTTGTACTTATTATTTGTTGTGATTCTCAAATAGTATTCATATGTTTACTAAATTACTCTAATGAGATTATTGAGAGGGTGGTGAATCAAGAATCTACCTATTTCAACATTTAAATACTTTTCACTTATCCATCAAACCACCAACTCAAAAATCAAATATAAATGTGCAACCACAAGACATTCAACACAAAGACACAAGATTTTTGTATCGTGGAAACACAAATTAGGGAAAACCCATGGTGGGGATGGCACACACAAATTTGTACTCTTCTGAAGTACACCTTCTGAAAGACTTTACCTTGATAAAGGCATTTACATATACATGAAAAAATGTAACCTTGTGAGAGGCTTTACCTAAATCTCATTACAATCTTGTACCTTGTGATAGGTATCCTTGTGAGAGAACTTAGAATACTTGTTATAGTGACACCTTATTAAAGGATTTACAACAATACATATCTGTTACAATCTACCTTACTTGAAGATTTCCAGCACTCTACTATAGCTGTCAGGAAACAACTGGTAAGAGTGATGTGTGTAATAGAAACCTTCTCTTCTTGATCAGATCCTTTGTAGCTCAAAAAAAATTCTTCACATACCTCTCTAACACTTGGCTGGACCGCACCCTCCGTCTCTTCTCCTTTCTTCACCAACACATGATCAACAACAACTTCACCATCTTCTTTTCCATTTTATATTACTCTTCTTTCCTCTTAGGTTTTGACCGCCATAGAAAACCCTAAAACATAATACCTTTTCAATATAACCATACACTTGGATTAATATTTCATATCTCTATGCCCAATTTGAAATTTACTTACCACACGTTTCCATTCTGAAATTCAATCAAGAAATTAAATTATTTCATCAAGTATTTTCTTTCTTGACCAATCATCTTTCTTAGATCATCTTTATACTCTCATCTCGATGATATAACAATTAAGCAATTATTTCTAGC
This sequence comes from Thuja plicata, assembly GCA_018584345.1. Taxonomy (NCBI): domain Eukaryota; kingdom Viridiplantae; phylum Streptophyta; class Pinopsida; order Cupressales; family Cupressaceae; genus Thuja; species Thuja plicata. The sequence continues at coordinate 271,130 of MU223187.1, read as the reverse complement.
TGTCCATGTACAATCCCTAATGAACCATGACCAATAACATTTGACTATAACAACAGTTTAAATCATTGATACCAATCAAACAGTTAGCTTCTTAGAAACTTAACGCTTTTTCAAATATTATTGTTTAATCTTTTAAATATCTCACATATTTTCGCCAAATGAATCAAAGTTGTAGGATTAGCATCTAGTAGCTTCAAGTAACCTCTAGAAAAAAACTGAATAGAAAATAATCAAACACATAGCCAGAATAATAGAGTCATCTTACTATTGTTAATTGTTGTCTTAATCAATTTCATTGTCTCTGATTAGCTTCGCCAAACTTGACTCACTGATCATCATAACTAGTTAAGATTTTACATGTGACATCCAAATATGTTTGCAACTACTTTTGTAAATCCAAACCTTAAGATATGTCCGTTAGCATGATGTATTGTACAATCATCATCAATAGATCATACAAATAGTAGTTAACATCAATGACAATACCATACCTAATCGTTTCTCAACCATACTTGTCATGTCTCATAATAAAAACATGATCTAAACCAGTTCCTTAATCTACATCAGTTATGTTAACAATATCCCTCTTTGGCATTAATGGAAACACAATAAATCAACACTTACTTCTTTTTCTCTCTACCTTTGTGTGCCAAATAAATTTGACTAACCAATTTATCACATCCATAGATTATTGAGGTTCATCTCTATCTTCAACTTCTCATCGTCTAATCTGTGTAGTATCTCCAGCTGAGATATAAAGTTTTTTCATCTCACTATATGTACCAAATATTAGTACCAATGAGTCCCAGTGTGTTGATGGAAAATACTCCCCCTTTGACAACAATGCCAAAGTGGCCAATCAACAAAAATCTCTCTCTAACTTCCTCTGCAACATATTCTTTGAACCTAACTACTCCAACTCCAGGATTTATCACTAATACATCAATCTAGGTTAAGATACAACATGAAAGTTACAAGATTGATGTAGTATAACATCTTCTCAATTAAGTGCTGATAGTGAAGTTACCCCTAAATTACCTCTCAACTATTATAACCAATCCTTTGGTAGAGGCTTTGATGGGGAGGTCACCTTGCTCTCTGAGACTCCTACTCTTTTCTAGGAATCTCACCAGGAATCCTATTCAATTCAGGACTCTCTAGACTCACCCTTGAGTCTCTTAGGGCTGCTCTCAGACCCT
>MU223187.1:238319-249093 GCA_018584345.1 Thuja plicata | reverse complement strand
AGACCATGCGACTGAAGAAAGAACTTAACTGTTTGACTGAGCTGATCCAGCGACCATGCGACATGAAGTGAATCGCAAAGTCGGGAGACATTTCTTTGACTTGCCAATTCTTCTCGCGATCACCCGAATGAGGCGGGTCCCATTCCTTTTAAAGCTCATAACATGAAATAAAGTGACAACCCGACTACAAGGAAATCGCTAAGTCTAGATACACTGAGAGAATATTCCATTTCTTATCAAGACTACGCGACTGAGGGCAAAAGTGAAGTCGGGGAATGATTTAGCATATTCGATTTTGGTAAAGCGATTAATCGACCTGACTTTAAGGCACATGTCTTAAGTGACTTGAAAAAGGTAACGATGAAATATAAAGACATGGCTTAGGGTTTAAAAATACATCGTTTAACACTTGGTTGCTAGGGTTTTTCAGGTTTTTGACAAATTTGGACAAGGAATAAGCATGAAAACCTGAAAATTTGCAGAGTTGAAGCCAGACTGAACAAGAAGGGACTGAAATGGATAAGCCAGAACCAGAAAAAGGACAAGGAACCGGGAGAACCGCCAAATAAGAAATATCACCAACATGTACATCAAGCGAAATCACACTCATATTAAACTATTTATCTAAACCCTTTTGGGAAATGGTAAGTAACACATTTAAGATTGATGAGAATATTTTTCCATATTTTTATGTTAAATATTCTTTTGCTTAATTATATATTGGGATCAATCATTGTTTATAAAACCTCTTGTGTACCACAAGCATAATTTTCCCTAAACATTTGATTTTTAATTTTTTTTTAAAGTGTGTAGAATTATGTGTAAATGTCATATAATTTATTTTTCAAAAAACTTTAAAATAAAAAAGTTATTAAATTTATAAAAGCTTGTATTCTTTTTTCTATAGACCCCTTTTAGTACAAAATGATTGAAAAATAGAAATATTAATCAAATTTTTCTAAAAAAATTACATATTCTGAATCTACACTATCTGATCTATACTAGGTTTTTTTTGTCAAAAAATTCTATAGAAAACCCAATCCAATCTGTGGCCAAAGTGAGTTTCTTGTCTACAGATTGACATGGCTTTCAACATCTAGGTCAAACCAAATCCAATGCCAAGGGTCGGTTGACCAATCCTTTCCAAAAGCTAAACCCGAACCACTTTTTTTGGGGAACATTTTAATTTTTAAAAACGGGGTTATGTTATAAAACGGGGCAACATTTCAAAAATAAAACATTACCCCATTTCATTTTGTAGTTATTGGAAATTGGTTGCAAACAAAATAGGGTGACGTTATGAAATGGGGTAACATTTCATTTTTGAAACATCACCTCGTTTCATAATGTCACCCCATTTCGTATTTGACCATTTTTTATAAAATTTGTTCTATTTTTACTGCATCAGCAATCATGTACTTGAAATACGGTAAAAAATGATAGACTCTATAGTTTTTTGAGAGTTTTTGTATTGTTTATTTAATATTCCATTATCCATTTGAAGGCATCAATGATTGGGAGCATATTAAACATTTTTTTGCAGGTTTTAACTATTGAAGGCACGTGTGTGATTAATTTCAATTATCAATCAAGAGATGTAAACAACGTCAGAAGAAGAAATAAAGGAGGCTTATGAATCATGAAGAAATTCAAGTGGAGAAAGAGAAAGAAGCTAAACGTCAAAGAGATAGAAGAATGAGGATGCACAAAATAAATAGTAATGAAGCTTTAGGATCCACAATAATTGAAGAGTCAAACATTAAAGATACCATGGGGGATAGAATGGATGTAGAAGATGCAAATATGAAAGAGGTTAATGCATGCATGTCTTTGAATGAACCTTGTAGTGATCATCCAGGTATGTCTTTGAGTTCTCCTTTGAATGATACTCAACCTATGATTATAGATGATACTCCTTATAGAGACTTATTACTTGCATATATTATAGAGATGAAATTGAATCAATGAGGCCTAATTATGTTTTTCAACTTAGAGAATTTGAAAATGAAAATCCCCCTATTGTTGTTGAAAATGAAGAGCCTTTTGTTGTTGCGAATGAAAATGCCCCTAATTTTGTTGAAAATAAAAATATTGTTGTTGATGCAAATGTAAATCCTCCTAATGTTGATGCAAAATGAAAATCATCCTAATGTTGTTGAAAATGAAAATCCTTTTGTTGATGCAAATGAAAATCCTCCTAATGTTGATGCAAAATGAAAATCCTCCTAATGTTGTTGAAAATGAAAATCCTTTTGTTGATGCAAATGAAAATCCTCCTAATGTTGATGCAAATGAAAATCCTCCTAATGTTGGTGCAAAGAGCAATGAAATTCCTTTCCTAAATGAAACTGAAAATTACTTTTTACATATTACAAGTAATATTTTGAATGGTATTTCTAGTAAGATTTCTTTGAGGTAGATAAGTAAATATGCTAATAAAATATACAAAGAATTTTTCTATCAGAAAAAATTAACATTTCAATGTCAACTTGTGATTCAATTGATGATAATGTGGAAAATGAGAAAAGTAAAGAAAATACTAGGCATTAAAGTGAAACAAAGTATGAAGATTCATCTGTTAGACATGCTATATCTACTATTTCAAGTGTCATTCAATCTATTGGAAAAATGATTCCATCAAAAGATAGCAATGTAGTATGATGATTCATAACAACTGCTATAGTCAATTAAAATAGTTTGGATAAAAGAATGGTTAAAACTATTAGTGGAATTTTAAAGATACATCCTAAAACATTGATAAGATCACAAAGGAGAAGAAAAATTATTTAAATTGATCTAATTAACCAATGTTGGAGTTTTAGTGGTAAAGGCCCATGATCTGACGTGAAATTGAGTCCTGATTTCAAATCATTTCTTGAAAAGTATTGACATGATAATACAAGGATTTCATCTCATGTGAGAGATGTTTTAAAATTAAGAGTGGGGTGTAAAATTTGTAATCCTCATCCAAAACACCTATTAAAAACAACACAAATTGAATATTAAAAGAAATTTTTTGATGAGGTTGTGTTACCTGGGAAAATTACTCTTAGTCAAAGATCATTTGAAAAATGCAAGCCTTGGTATGTGAAAATCAATAAGCAATGAATATCTTGTTGTTGCAAAACACATGTTCAATATCGTTATCACTATGATGTTTTTCAATATATATGGTGTAGTTTACATGCTAACAAGATTACAGATAATTGTGACATTAATATACCACCTGAGACAATCAAGGAGTTGGTAGCAAGTTTGTTTTGTGAAAGATCAAATGGGGAAATATTTTTCTTAAGTTCATGTATTTATGGACAATGCACTATTTGTGGAAACTTTTCATTAATAGGACATTGCATGCATGAAATTAGTGAAATTGATTTTTGACAATAATTAGTGGATATTAAAAGATTTAAGAATATTGAGTATCCTTTAAAAGATGGAAAAATTGGAAAGAGATGCGAATTAATCACAAAAAAACTTAGTGTACATGTATTCTTTTTAGAATTCAGGAGTAAGATTTTTCCAAAATACATGAAACACTCTCAATATTCTAGATGGATTGATGGTCAATTCCACACATGTAGAAATACATTTCCAATTGGTACTATACTATCAGTGGTCGACTTTGCAAAAAACTATACTCTTGCTCCACAAGAGGAAACTAAAGACCAATACTACAATTCAATGCAAGTGTCTATGTTTGTTCATATTGTTTATAGAAATGCACATGATAGTACAGATGATGATAGAAAAATCATGAGGGAGTATCATTTCTATTTAAGTGATAATCGGATGCACTCGCCAGAGTTTGTTAAATATTGTTTTGACAAATTTTATATTAATTTAGGAGAACAAGAAATCCACATGAGAGAAAATATTTTTAAACATAAAGTTTTTCCATTAGTATGCAATGAGAAAACAAGTTATATAAAATATCAATTACACTAAAGTGAAAGGTTTTCAGTTCAAACGAAAAATTCTAAGCAAGGAGGAAACTGACGACACAGTTTTGTAGTGTTAACTGAAAGTCCAAACCAAAGATGATAAAGTTGAACCGGATAGGAGGAAACCGACAGAGGAACCCAACTAGAAAACATAGTGAAAATTGAAAGAACAAACACAATGCAAACCAAAACAAAGTCAAATTGATTTCAGAGCAAACCGAGCATCAAACACCGAAAGTCAGTTACATCCCAAAAAAAGTGGATCTGACTTCCATGTCAGATAAAAACTCATATTCTATTTATAGAGTTTTGTTTTATTTTTAAATCCATTACTTAAGGGACAAGAAACATTATTGTAATTGTTTTAATCATTCTAACTAAGTGAAAACATGCAGACTAGGAGATCAAGTTCAAGTTGTAAACCTATGATCATAGAGTTAGTTTTGCTATTCGTGAAACTTAATTAGGTCAATCTATCTTATAAATAGATGTTGTAATTATATATGATGAATGAGAGAATGAATTTAGCCAACGAGAACATCTATGGATCAAACTGAGATTTTCAAGAAGAAGAACATGAAAAGATGAATCTAGTTATCAAGAACCAAGAATAGAGTCTACTGAGAAACATAGGTATTAATCAATCAAAATAGGTGATACATATATACATGTGAATTGTAATATATTTGTAATCAACAATAGTTAGATTTCATACACTAAACAATGTTTCTAAATCTCTTAATAGAGAATATCTTAACCACTCTCCACATAATACTCTTAACAGGGTAGATCATTAGAAGTGATCAAATTGTAAGCCTTAACCGGCCCCTTCCAATCTACATATAGTGAAGATTTTGTGGGTGTCATCCCCACCGCATTTTTTACCTTCTAACAGGGGTTTTTTGTGATATCATATCATTTTTTATGAGTCAATTACTTTCATGAATGTTTCTATAAATTTTTACATGTTTGATTAAGTTAAAGAATTGATATATCTTACACAAAGATAGTATAGAACAGATGGTTGGATAAACAATTGATTACATAAAGGTTAAAGGATAAAAGAGATAAAATTTTTAGAGGTACTAATCCACCCCTCTCCTCTTAGTGCACACTTCCCATTATTTCCAACAATTGGTATCAGAGCTAGAACTCTTATTTGGAAAGATTAAAGACTTAAGAGAAAAGAACATACAATGGAAAAGTACAAACTTGACAAAAGTATTGAGAATCAAAAGCTAGAAATTCAGATCTACTATGAGAAGTATAAAGAAGCAAGAATCAAGATGAGATAGTTGTTAGATCAAAGAAAGATTATGGCATGTCATTGTAATGAGACAGATTACCAAGAAGAAGAGATACCATATCTATTTGAATCTTCAGGGTCTACTACAAGTAAAACATCAGATACATCAGAAGAAAGCATCACAAGATTAAATGAAATCAATCAACATCTGGCTGGACAAGTGAAATATCTAAAAATTGGTCAAGAGACATAGATGGGAAGAATGATTGATGTCATAAACAATGCTAGACCAACTGAGAAATAGAGAACACTAGCTATTGATGATAGAAGAAAGATTATTGAATAGCTACAAGAAAAAGAGTCCGAAATACAGAGACTTACAGAACATCATCATGAGATTACAAATCATATTATTCTTATGAGTCAAGAGGAAAACATAATGAATGTTGAACTCATTGAAAGAATAGAAGATATCGGTGAGCTAAGGGAAGAAAATGAAAAGACGAAACAAGAAATCAAAATTTAGCAGCAACATAATGAGATAATCAAAAGAGATGAAAAAAGAAATAAAAGAATGAATGATTTTCTTGATGGACAAAGGAGAGCCAACAAAAACACCAGACTAGGCTATACCGAGAATGGAGAATCACCTAAACAAGTTGATCCAAAGAATGTCTATGTAAATCTGAAACCAAGAAACCTGACATACAATCACCATGGAAAGCAAGGCCACACATCAAATGTATGTAAGGGAAAAATGTAAGGTATTCCTAAATCTACATCTTCATTCATAGGAATTTGTTATAAATGTAACAAGAGAGGACATAAATCATATGAATGTAAGTCTTAGATGAAACAACCAAATAATGAAACCTACATGGACAAATATTGTCCTACTTGAAAAATTCATGGGCACACTAGTCTTGAATGTAGGAACAAGAAAAAGCAAGCATGGAAGCCTAAAGGTAAAGAATCTCCCTATCAACTAAATAGAGTCGGTAACCAGTATGTATGGGATTACAACACTTGGCAAAATTGTACAACATTTGGAAGATTTGGTCATATTTTTACAAATTGTATGAGACAATGGAAAAGAATGCCTAGGGGATGGACTAACCTCGGAATGTCATGTTTACACTATCATAAAGTTGGTCATCTAAAGAAAGACTACAGAGACCGAATGACAGAGACCAGGACCTTTTCCAATGGAAACACCATTGCAGAAATGAGGAAGATGAGAAACAAAATGTGGAGGAAAGCTACAAGTAATGCAATTGGTGACACCCTATCCAATGGATCTGGTGACACCACCACCCCCACCTAAGCAGAACAAGTAAGTATTGAACTGCATTACACCAAGTTTATTTTTGCATCAGTTCCAATCATACATAGTTGAAATGATAAATTAGCATATTTATAGATGCACTGTGGTATTACATGTTAAAATTCGTGAAAACTATTTCATCGGTTAATACATACCAAAATACATCGGTATACAATAAAAGCTAAATTGTCTACACTTACCGAGAATTGTTGGTTGACATATAAAAGGTAAATTTTCTAGTGTAAACCAAGATCCATCAGTAATCATATGAGCTGACAAAGTTGTCTTCGCCATACAATGAAACCCGTCGGTAAAAGTAACAACTTAGATGACTGCCCCAAAGCATCACGTTGTCATCAAGAGAGAAGATAGTGTCTAAACTGATGACTCCGCCTTCACACATTTGAGGATTGGTTGACCATTAATGAGTCAAGCTAGGACAAAGTATATAAATAGATGATGGAAGGGTTTGATTTCTCACCAGTGATTTGAGAAAAGAGACTAGAGTGAAACCAGAGCTAGAAGCGACAACATTGCAAAGCGACTCCAACCCAATTCAAAGAACTCCAATAAGATCAGTTACAAGTATAGAGGTTAAAGTAAGTACCAAGCATAACTGAGAACTATGTTTATCATTTACAGAAATCCCTAATTTCAAAAACAATGGCCATGACATTAAGAAGTGCTAAGCTAAAGAGCATCAAGAAGGATAAGGTCAAACTTGTCAAGAGCTCTACCTGTGTAGAACCATATTATAAGATATGCCTAGAGGTTGCATCACAACCTGACAATGCTGGAGCATTCTCACGAATACCAGCTAGGGTTTTGCCCGTCAAAGATGTGCCAGCATACAAACACTACAAAATTGCAGAAATTGACGACCTGGAGGTTGAACAAGCTTTTAAGAAGCTATGAAAAGATGATGGCACTATTAAAGATGAGCAAAAACACATGAAAGTGAAATTTATCACAAATTCCCTATGGTTCCCGAAAGAGTTTAAGATCGAGTGGATTTGGTTAGTATTGAGCAGGATCCACAATCAGAATTTATGGCTGGATGAGCCTAAACTGATAACACGAGATGTTATTCATGCAATCACCATTTATCCAATAACCGATAAGGTAAAGGCATCGAAGCACCCGCCCAAGGCTGAGATTGAGGAGAATACAGGAGCTAAGTGTGATGGAATAGGACTTAAGGTATCTACTATCACAAATGATGAACTGAAGTTTGGTGCATGTTTCCTAGGATACAAGTTCTTTGAGGAAAGCATGATAAACAATATTGCATCTGGAGCAGTGGACACAGCCTACAAGATTGTCAAAAAGGGAACTCAGTTGAATCTATCAGAACTTCTACTCAAATAGCTAGAACAGAACTTAAAGACAATAAAAAATGCATAATCAAATTCATGTAATTTTGGTTCACTTATCATGTGCATATTCTTCTACTTACAATAATATTTTCCATCAATAGGAAATCTGAAATGGGATACAACAAGACCATTCACCATATAGATTAGTGAGTTTATATAATCACTAGGAGATAAATTTGAGTTAGTAATGGATGGATACTTTTCTAGATTCAAGGAGAGTGCAGAAAAGAGAAAGGATCCACGAGAAATTAATTGAGAAATTCAATACTGGTATATGTTTCATGCTACAAACAAACTTCACATAGATCAATCATGTTGTATCAAGAACATCATGGCTACGACCACTTGACTATGAAGTGAATATAGATAAAGCATCCAATGCAATTGATTCATTAATAAATGAGCCATTAGATAAAACACAACCCATCTCAGCACTTATGAAGAAGCCAAAGAAAGAATCAAAATTGGCTTGGTTGTAAAGAATATAGACATGAAGAAGGATAAAATGGTTAAGAAATTGAAGAAAAGGTTGTCGGTTACGAAAGAAGAAACCAAAAAGAAAGAAGAAACCAAGGGATAGTCACCCATCGGTGAAGATAAGAAGGAAAGTGACTCTAAGTCTATAGAGTTAGATACACCATTACCTTCACTAGCTAAGAACCCTAGAAATATAGCTGCTACAAGGACAAGAAGTCAAACAACTAAGGACACAAGTCCTTCACCATTGAAGAAAGGTCAAGTAAGGACCTATAAGAGGAAAACTGAAACACACAAAAGAGGGCCAACTAAAAGAAGAAAGATCATTAGAACTAAGGAGGACATTGAGGACACCGAACATGATGAAGTTGTTCAAAAGGAAAAGATAAGATACTTGAAATAGTTGATGAAGTGTGTGCCTCAATTATCAAATGAGGTACAATCAATGATAGAAATATCATGAAATGGTTAACATTGGATCCCTTGTATCAAAATAAGATTTAGGAGGCAATCATCAAGATTATGTGCATACTCAAATACCTCCCAATACAACTGGCAGACAAAATACCCAAATAAATTCAAGATAGGATATTGGTAAGAGGGACATTTACCTTGCAGTCTAAGAAAGAAATCAGGGAAAGAGCCCTAGTATTAGTCATGCCTGCATAATAAAAATGGAGGAGATCAAAGAAATGATGAATATTCATTCCAAAAGGTTCTCACTGAATTTGAGAGTCTACCAAGTTCTTAAAGGACATCTACTGGACCTAGTTAGAAAGAGTGAAGCCGAATGGAGAAAAATACTTGATATTCCTAAAAAGGATACATGTCCTGAGCCACAAAGAGCTCTTAATGAGAAGAAAGAAACCAAGGATGATCATGCTACTCAGAGCACCTAACCAATTACCATTACTGATGTTGAATTGGATAAAGAGGAATTGGACACTACAGGGAACACGAATATGGATGTTGTAGATGAGACATGGCCCAACCCTACTATGGACAACACTATGGACAATAGAATTATTGACACCATCGATGATCCTGGAGATGAAATTTAGAAAGATGAAGATGTCACTATTGCCAAGAACCAGACTGACGAATAGGATACTATAATTGATGTTGCACAGGTACACATACCAAGACAAATGCCACTATTGATTCATGCAATCAATATTATCTCACAAAAGGAGAAGACCCCTAAGCCTAATGCAAGCATACCTGAGGACAAGGGTAATGAAGAGAAAAAATACACAACTGATGAAAAGAAGGACACAATCGATGAACAAAATGTCATCGATGGAGAACAGAAAGATGGAGATACCACCAAGCGAAGCACAAAAAGAAAAGGATGAGAAACCAAAGATAGTTGATACCACACCGAAGGAAACTAAAGGAAAAGATACAGACACACCAAAGGTTGAAAAGGAGACATCCTCTGACAACTGATAGGAAAATACTGAGCAACAAGAGAAAGGTACAACTCCTCAAAACCCATCTAGTAGCACATCAGACCAAGCCAAAAAGATGGCTATGGTTCAACATACAGGTGGAACACAAAAGAAGAAGAAGAAAAAAAAGAAGAACAAGTTGGAAGTCACATTAGATGAGATTATTGAAATACTAAAATGTGACCCAACAACATTAGACTTTGAATCTCTCCAAGAGTATGGAGAAATCTGCCAAAGGAAAGCTTTGTAAGAAAAGCTTAAGAAGTAGAACCAAGATTCATTGGTTCTAAAGAACACAAGAGACATATTGAGTCAGATTATACCCAACATAGATGTTGATCACAATGCCCCCATTCTAGATCAACTTGCCCTCCTCACCGAAGCAATCACAACCCAAAATGTTGATGCAGAAAAGGCAATTGAAGAGCGAGCAGAGAAAAAATTTCAATATAAATTGACAGAAAATCTCACCCAAGAAGTGGCAGAGACTATGGTAAGGATTTTAAAATTATCAAATCAATTTGATCCAATCATAACTAAAGTTGTTTCCTTGATACAAAAACTATGCACTTTAGAGAAGTTTACTAAAGATAACAATGACAAGATTGCAAAGATTGAATTTGATCTAACTGCAAGTGCACAAAGTTTAACCACTGATGGAAATGAAATAAAATTTTATTATGAGAAGATCATAGAGATGAAATGGTTAAGACAGAAACTTTGGGAAGCAGAGTGGTGCCAGAGCACCTCACACAACCAATTTGGAGAAGGAGATTATACAGACTTTCAAGACAAATCAGAGGGATGGAAAACATAAACAGGGTCAACGGGTCAATTGGAGGATCTTAGCACCTTTAATGTTATTAAAATAATGCAATACTTCAATGAGTTTGTAATGTCCTTAATAGGACTCAAAGCTTGTTTACAATGGACTAAGATTGTCCAAAGTTCAATAG
>MU223187.1:212712-235362 GCA_018584345.1 Thuja plicata | reverse complement strand
TATATATATTGCATTATTTCATATAGCAATTAGAATGTGTGTTCTAATATTTGGATCAATTTGATTATGTTTACTTGTATGAATATCTTAGCATGATAACTAACCTGGTAGGAAGTAGGATCTGCTTGAGAGTGGTCGATAACATTTAAAGAGGATCCTGAAGACTAGCTGCGACAGGTAACCATCATGGAACCAAAAGACACGGCTACTAGAAATGAGGAGCCATTGTTCCAGAATTGCAGGAATGTAGCTCTACTATATTCCCTCCGCACTCCCATTGTGTTGACTTGGTTACCCAGACTTCATTGCATATGTCATAGGTTGTTACGTTTCTTTTTTCCTCTCTGGTGTGATTTCAGTCAGATCTTTCCTTTTCTATTTTAGAATAAAGTGTCAATCCTCTATTTATAGGGATTGGACTGTTAGTTTGTAAGTTCAAAATTTTTGGGGAATACAGTGTTGTATCTTCCACAACAAGTTCATTTCTAGATTTATGTATCATTCTTATGTAAACTATTCTTGAAATATAATGAAGTGACTTTTGGTTTATCTTTTGTGTTAATAGATTAGCAGAAGCTAAACAAGGGGGCCCACTTGGGAGGTTGATTAGAATAGAGTAGAGTAAATTTACTTTCAGCATTCCCAACATTCTAGATAGAAGACTACAATTTCTTCTTGCAACATTGTACTTTTTGAATGTTCCTGCAGTACCTGCAAGGGTAGTTTTAGTGAATGCTCTAGGTTGAAAGAATAGGCTTAAGTAGAGTTTGCAATTTGTAGCATGCATTTAAATAAGGAGAAAGTTCATTTCATTTCTTGCAGCTCTAGCGTAGATTCCTTTCATGCATTTTACCTTCCTGCAGCATAGGTAGAATGACTCTTTAAGGGACTTAGTGCACATACAATGTTGTACCATTTCAAGTAAACATCCCTAGGTTGAAAAACTAAATGCACCTCATGGTGGGAGAAGTAATCCTTATATTGAATGAAATATTCCTAAGAGAGGCTTTGGGCATGATTATTGAGCACCAATTGTGAGACGGTTCATTTTTGGCATCAGTGTTGGGGATGGTGTCAAGCTAAGAAACTTTCTGAGTAATTTTTCATTTCTAGCCAGTTTTAAAATAGTGGTTTGTAGTCCTAAATTTCCTTCACCAGTGTGAAGAATTCATTTACATGCATTGAAGTGGAAGAAGGAGAGACGAATATGGAACATTTCTTCCAAGATAGTCTGTGAATTTAAACGAAGAAGTAGAGGAAGATGATTTACCTTTTGTTGATGCAAGTCCCGAGTTTCCTGGAGCATCTTTCTTTGGAGCAAAGCCTTTTGACATAAGTGGTCTTCAGCCTTTTGCTAAAATTTTTTCCAGCTTTCTCGATAATTTTGACCCAAACACACCTGTTGTTAACAATCCTGTAGCTAATATTCCTTTCCAGCAGCAACCCCAGTTTCCAATACCTCAGGTAATGGCACAACCTACATTCTCATTTCCTCTACCAAGCCTTATAAACATTCCTAATCTAAAAGATATACCCATTACCACACTCCCAAAGTTTTATTGCCTGATAACCAAAGATCCTGACACCTTTTTGTTTGAGTTCGACATCCTCTATCATAGCTTTGACTATAAAAATGATGCCCAAAAACTCAAAATATTTCCAACAACACTTAAAGAGTCAGTCTTACGATGGTTCATGGGCTTAGGAGAAAATACAACAGGCACCTAGGATGAAATGCAGACTTTGTTTCTGCAGAAATAAAAATAGTATTGCAAGTGGAGTGACCCAAGGGGAGATGACATTTTTAGAATGTCACAAAAGGAGGATGAAACCTTGGAGGACTATTTTTCACATTTCTTATACATAACGAAGTAGAATCCCTGACATGTTCTGGCAGAGGATTCACAAAAACTAGTCTTCTTAAGAGGAGTAAACAACAACTGTCTAGAAGCACTGGACCTCATGGCTGGTGGGGACATATCCCAATCTTCTTCGGGTGACCTCAAGAAAATTTGTCTCAATTATTCCAGATCAACAGTGAATAAAGGCGGAGCATATCAGTCCACAGGAACTAAAGGGATCAGTTCAGGAATTTCCAAGCAGGAGATATCTAACTTGCTTGCGGATTTTAAGAAAGACATTATTAATGATGTTTCTACACATCTTGACACCATGACTGCCAAGAAGAAGCATGAAGATGCTGAATCATAGTTAGCTGAGTATTGTCCTTATTACTGTAAACAAAAGAAAGACTGTGGATGCAAGCTGGTGGCGAACTTGGAAAATCAACATTTGCCTACAAAGTACATGAAGATAGAAGGACACGACGAGCAAGTGTTCTTCATTGCTTAATGCTGACCATGTCCTTCAAGACAAGGTATGCCATAGGACCCATTACGATTTCCAAATCCTTACAATAATCAATGGAAAAAACCAAAGTTACCAGAATCCTTCTCAGTACTCTCAGCTATCCTGAAATAACCATTGGCCTAACCAGGAAAATAACCAATGTCCTAACTAGCAAAATAACCAGTGGCTTAACTAGAAAAATAACCAATGGCCTAACCAGCAGAATGAATGGAAACCACCACAAGGAAATTGGCAGCAAAATAACCAATGGAGGGGGCCTCCACAATGGCCTAACCAAAATCCTTATTTTCCACAGTTACCACCTCAAGTCCCTCCTCCTAAAATAATGCCACCTCCTGTAGCCCCTAGTCCTAATCCAAAGCCAACCCAATTACCTTCTTAGCCACAACCTAATCCCAAAAGAAAGAAATAGTAGCAGCCAATGTATACCAATGATACATAGCAGTACCCTGCCTACGCACTAGAGATATCTGATATCCATCTGAGGTCTAGTACCACTCTGCCTGCACCTGAACATCCTATTATCATAGAATTTGTAGACACTACTACAACATTAGCACCTCTTCCAGAGGCTTTGGGCATGATTACTGAGCACCTATTATGAGGCGGTTCATTTTTGGTATCGTTGCAAAGTATCACCCAATCAACTCAAAAATCCAGCAAAACTGATGTTAAAACCTCAGTTGATCCTCCTTTTCCAAATAGGCTCACCATAGAACAACCTATATCCCAAGAAGAAATTTTTTTTAATATTCTTGAGCAGCTGAAAAATATGTACATCCAAATTCCTCTGTTCTAAGCTATCAAAGACGTTCCTATCTATGGAAAAGCTATTAAGGAAACATGCCTTAAAAAGCCTGGAAGGAAAAAGAAGGACCCTCAAAAATTTCATGTCGTAGGGAAACTTGCAGATATCATGTTGGGAAAGGTAGTTATACCCAAGTATTTAGACCCTGGAATTCCATTAGTTGATTTGATAATTAATGGACATTCTATGAAAAATGATTTAGTTAATTTTGGAGCAGCCATAAACGTAATGACCAAAGATACAATGTATAGAATAGGTATGGAGTGCTTGAGAACAACTCCAACAATGTTATAACTTGCTTATAGTTCAATAGTAGCTCCAGATGGTCTTATAGAGGATGTAGTAGTCACCTTGGACTCATGGGAATACCCTATTGATTTTCTCATCTTATCACCTAGAGTAAACTTTGCTAGCTATCTAGTCATCCTAGGGAGACCTTGGTTAGCCACCACTGATGCAAAAATTAGTTGCAGATCAGGAAGTATGAAGATTTCAAATGGTTAGGTAATAAAGAAGCTAGCATTGTATCCTCCTACCCAACCCTAGCAAGACTTGGGAGATCCTATTTGGCCAGAACTAGGAGATGAGGAAGAAGTGCTCAACTCTATTTCCCAGCTCATTATGATGCACATACAATCTTTTCTAAAAATGCAAGAGGCATATGATGTAATACAGAGTAATCTTACTAATGAGTGTATAGGAGAAAAGGATGTTTCTGAAAGTTCTGTTCTACAACTATGTACCTATGAGGACTGTGTCTTTCCAACAAGTCCTGAGATAATTGGTCAATTAGTGTCAGGTATGTGTAGGATCATGGTATGCCAAAAAGGTCCTTAAGTGGCAATGAAAATTTAGAAAATCAGGGTTAGGCAAGTTCACATAGAGATTTGAACATGTTATCAATCTTATATAAAAAATATGCAAGAAGAGAATCTGTAGAAAATTGAATGCAGTTTCTAATATACTAACCCTTTTTTGAAGAAAAAATTATTCTATATTGTAAAAATTTCAAATTTCAATGCGGTAGTATGAAAATTTCAGGAAAAAGATAAGAAGTAGGTGTATGTCTGACCACCTTAAACACAATCAAATGATACTAATTTTTTACAAGATTCTAGATATAAGTAGCAGACTCATCTCTCGATGTGACACATATTTTTTTGTAATTTGTTTGCAAGTAAATAATTAATTATGATTTTTATACTACAAATTTTTTGGTATATACAAAATCTCGTGTCTGACCACCTTAACTTAGTCTAAACTTCATCAAATTGAAAAATTTTAATTTTTTTTATTGTAGTAGGTAAATCATATAATGTGACTCAAGTTTTAGATTTCAAAAATGTTATACCATTTGAAAGTTATAGTTATTTTTCAATTAGTCTATCAACTAGGACTAAAAAGATAAGAAGTAGGTGTATGTCTAACCACCTTAAACACAATTAAATGATAACATTTTTTTAATAGATTCTAGATATATTAGTAGAGTCATGTCCAGATGTGACACATATTTTTTTATAATTTTTTTCCAAGTAAATAATTAATTATGATTTTTCTTTTAAAAAATTTCCAAAATATAAAAGCTCCCGTGTTTGACCACCTTAACTTAGTCTAAACTTCATCAAATTGAATTGACATATGCTAGATATTTTAAAAAATATTATACCATTTGAAAGTTATAGTTGTTTTTCAATCATTCTACCAATCAGGACTTCTTTTCACATTGCTACTTTTTGGCATACCATGATCCTCCACATACCTTGCCATGTGAAGTAGCTACAAGCCCAGTACCTAAAATGTCAATGGTAGAGCCAACAACCACTGTGGAAATTTAACTTGGTCACCATCTTCATGTAAACAACAAGTTGCCACCACCAAGATTGGCATTGTTAACAAAACTCCTGCGTAAGCATGAGAAAAACTTTGCTTGGGGTTACTGAGATATACTAGGTCTGAACCCCAAAATTTACACCCATAGGATCTATATTAATGATGGTAGCTTACCACTTCATCATCCTCAAAGAAGGATAAGCCTAGCCTTGCGAGAAATAGTCAAAAGTGAATCACAAAAGTTACTAGATGTTGGTTTCATCTATCCAATCTTTGATACCAAGTGGGTATCAACTTTGGTCATTGTACCTAAGAAGGGAGGGAAATGGAAAATATGTGTGGATTACAGAGAATTGAATAACACCACCAAGAAGGAATATTTTCCTTTACCATTTATTTGTCAAGTCTTGGACACTCTAGGTGGTAAGAAATACTTCTCCTTTCTTGATGGATACAACGGTTACAATAAGATCAACATTACTTTAGAAGATCAGGAGAAGAGCACATTCACATGCCCTTGGGGCACATATACTTATTTTGTATTACCATTTGGCCTATGCAATGTAGCAGCTACTTTCCAGAGAGCTATAATCAACATCTTTGCTGACATATCACATGATTGAATGGAGATATGTATGGATGACTTTAGTACAACTGGTGTCACCTTTGAGGAAGCCTAAAGAATTTGGAAAGAGTACTAATCAGATGTCAGGAACACAAATTGTATCTCAACAGTGATAAATACTTCATGATGATGCAGGAAGGCGTATTGCTAGGACATTTTATCTCCGAAGTTGGAATCCAGGTAGATCCTGCAAAAATAGAGGTAATTCTCACACTACCTATCCCTATAAAGAAAAAGGATGTTAGGTCTTTCCTAGAACATGTTGGCTACTATAGGTGGTTTATCCAAAATTTTAGTCAAATAGCTAGCCCTCTGTATACTTTTCTTACCAAAGAGGCTGAATTTGTTTGGACAAAGGACTGTGATGAATCCGTCCTACAGCTGAAGTCACTATTGCCAACTGTACCAATACTTAGGGGCCCTGACTGGTCTTTTCCATTTCACATTCATACAGATGCTTCAAACTATGAAATAGGTGTTTTCCTAGGACAAAAGTCTAGTAACCTAGAGAATGCAATTTACTACATTACCAAGGGCCTCCATGGATCAAAGTTAAACTATAGAGTGACTGAGAAAGAGTTACTAGCAGTAGTTTATGCTCTGAAAATTTTTTGCCATTATATAACTAGTTATCCAATTTTTGTTCATACTACTCATGCAAAAATTAAATGTCTCATGAAAAAACCTGCCATCATAGGCAGGTTAGCAAGATGGCTCCTTCTTTTGCAAGAATTTTACATTACCATCATTGACAAGCATGGGAAGGAAAATGTGCTAGCTAATTATCTATCCAGAATCTACCATGCTGAAGAAGATACTACTCTAATAGATGATGCATTTCCAGATGAGCATCTATTTCATATTTCTGTCCAAAGTCCATGGTATTCTAATATAGCTAATTACCTTGTAGCTAACAAAATGCCAACACATTTCTCTTATAAGGATAGAAAACTGCTTATAGAGAAAAGATTCCATTTCTCTTTGATTGATAACATACTATTTTGCACTTGACCTAACCAAGTAATGTGAAGATGTGTGTGAGAAGATGATACATTTGAAATTCTCCATGCATGTCATAATGAACCATTTGGGTGACACTTTGCAGCAAAAAGGAGAGCCTAGAAGATTTTAACAACTAGATATTATTCGCCTACACTTCACAAGGATGCAGCCAGCTACACAAGGAAATGTGATAAATGTTAGAGAATGGGCCGACCAACAAGATTAGATGAAATGCCACTCAATCCACAGATGGTGGTAACTCCATTTGACAAATGGGGCATGGACTTAATTGGCCCAATAGACCCTCCATCTAATGGGAAGTCTTACATCCTAGTGTGCACTAATTATCTGACCAAGTGGGTCAAAGTAAAAGCCATGAAGCATGCTTGGGATCATAAGGTTGCAAAATTTTTGTATGATGGAATTTTCACCAGATATGGAGTGCCAAGAGAACTTGTTACTGATAAAGGCACTCAATTCAGTTCCAATCTGATAACTGAGCTCATGAAAGAATATAATATTATACATCAGACATTAATACCCTATCATCCTCAAGCCAATGGATAGGTCTAAGTTACAAATAAGGAAATTGAAGCTATCTTAACAAAAATAGTTCATTTGCATCACCGATATTGGAGTAGTAGACTATCAGAAGTCATCTGGGCATATATAAAAACTTGGAAAATCACCACAAGATTCACTTAGTTTGAGCTATTATATGGAAAAGTAGCAATGCTACCCATTGAATTTGAACACAAAAATTTGCGGACAATAATGGAGTTAAATGTTGATATTCCTATAGGACAGAAAGAGTGATTGTTGCATCTCACTTCCTTGGATGAAATGTGCAATTCTTCCCTGGAGCGCACTGAAATAATCTAGAAGTAAAGGAAAAAGTGGCACGATTCATATATTAAGAGAAAACACTTTTCAAGTTGACAATTGGGCATTACTGTATGATTCTAGATTCAAAGAAATACCAGGGAAGCTGTAGACAAGATGGCTATGGCCATATGAAATAAACTATGCCTTCACCAATGGAGCCATCCAGTTGACCCCAATTGACCTAGTACACTTCAAGCTATTATTCAATGGACATCAGCTAAAGTTGTATCACCAACCTCAAAAAAAAGAAGACTTCCTACAACAATTGCTACAACAAGTTTCAAAAGAGCAACTAGTAACACATTCTGCAGTAGAGGGTGCAAACCTTCTTCCTGCATCTCTTCAATAGAATTCCATCGAGAATGTCCATAATAAAAAATTTGTGTTTACATGAAGTCCATTCTCTATTCAATTTCTAATTCTTCTCTCCAACTTATCTAATTTCTTTATCTTCTACCCACCCACCTTCCATGTCATCACCATTTTCCTTTCCTTGCTTCAAATAAGAGCCAAGTACACTAACGCAAGCCACCACCACTATCGTTCCACTCTCAACACCTTTTTATGGCACGTGTAATGATCAAATGACAGGTACAATACTTTCAGATTTTTTCCATTTTTAGTGCATAGATTTCGATGATTATATCTAGTACTGCAATAAATGTATCATTACTACATTAAGCCAGTTCCATACCTCATGCCAAGTATGCCAAGTAAGGAGACTTGTAAAAATTTTGTAGGGGTAAGGGAAGTGTATTAATTCCTAAAATATAATTTCTATTTACTCCTAAATGATTTAACTTCACCTCAAATCTGTACTCTGCCTTTGTCTCATTAAAATCTCGTTGCTATATTGCATAACTTTCGTACCTTTATTCCCAAACTATCTCTGACTGCCAGACTTGATATCACTTATAATTACATTATGTGGAAACCCACAGTAAGATCTATAATTTCTCTTGTTAAAATATATGACCATTGTTTATGTTAAGAATAACAAGAATTTAGAAGAAAGTCCATAGTTTTAAAATGAGTAGTCTAAAACTCAAGAAGGAATAAGGCATTTATCAACTACAAAGCAGACAAATTCAAAAAAATTGGCAAGCACAGATGGGAGGGAAGTTTCAGAGACATGAGCTAGTAGTACATGGTGTTTTACTTTCAGATGTTGAAGTAGGAAGGAGGTTTAATGCATGTGGTTGGTTAGGATATTTATTGAAGTTAATAGAGTTTGATGAAGATGCAGCAGCTCAATTTGCAAACACATTTGAGGAAGGGAAAGCAAATGTATGGGGATTGACAGTGGTCGCCACAGAAGAAGGAATATAATAAATTATTTGGTTACCAATTTTTGGGGAGCACTACCTCAATGTGCACGATGCCAGATCAACTAGTGCCCAGTTTACCCTACCAAGTGACCCTCCTCTGGAGATTACCAGGAAAGGGTGCAAAATAATGTCTATCCCTCCGCCATATAATGAGTTGGCCACGCATATTATCAGGTATTTTACATGTGAAGGAATATTTTCCAATTCACATGCACATCGCTTTAAATTACTTAGTTACGTAAGGCATAATCTTCTAATGAATGTCCCCAATTTCTTGTGCAATATGTTATGCATCAGTGCTAAGGAAACCCAAAAAGGAAATATCAATTCTGTCACCCACCATGCCCTAATTTAATTGATAATAGAAAGATCTCTTAGGGACGTCTCTCCCTAGGCATGGTTAGAATTTTTCCTACATAAAACCCTATAATCTTAGATTAACCCTAGTGTGCAATCTAGCCATGATGATGCAATACCTATTAGCCCAGTTGTTGAGCAAGACACCCAGGGGGAAGAAACTGAAAATCTGCAAGAAGTATGCCTTTACCTTCTCATGAGAGAAATGTATCTACTTCCACTTGAACAAAAGGAAAATCAAAATTAGAGGGAGAAACTTCCATTCCTGCAGCCAAACCACAAACCCCTATAGCCTCAAAGGTGAAGAAAAGGAAGTCAGTTCCTGCCGTAGTTACTCCTGCAACAGAGAAACCAAAGAAGGTTCTTAAGAAAAAGGATGTGGAGATTGAGGAAATCCCTGTGTGAAGAAGCCCTAGAATGAGAGGAAAGCTCCCTAGAGTATCCTTAGAAATCCAACCCATTTCCCCTAAGCAATCTGATGAAGAGCCTCATGTACAAATTATTCCAGATGATTCCCCAAAGCAGTCTTAAATTCTAGACATTCCTCAAAATCCACAAAATACATGTGAATCTTAGCCTGATGTCTACCAAAATAACCCCCAAAAAATCCATTAGGATATATCAGACATCAATGAGGAGAATGCCTCAACAACACATCCGTCATCCTTCTCAGAGACTGCCTTAGTTCCCTCTAAAAGAAGTTGGTTAAAATAAGTTTCTTAGAATAGTCATGGAAGGAACAGAGGAGGCAAAGTAACCAGGGAGAAGATTGTGGCCCAATCACCTTGCAGACGGTTCTCTTTGGATTACATAATATTTATGCTTTGACAACAACTTTATGGGGAGAAGAGAAAAAGAAAATGAAGAAAGTAATAACAGAGAAAGGGGAGGAGATTGCAAAGTTAAAAGAGCAATTGGCAAGACAAAAAGAAAAGATGAATCATGCCCTTAAGTTGGCTGATCAAATAATTACCTATAGGCCACCCCCTAGGGTTTATGTCATCTATTTGAAAGAACAATTCCTCTTGTTGCAACTAATCATGACCATTAAATATATATATATATACTCTGAGTTTAAATCAGCTCAAGAATTTTATGGCCTATATCAAACCCTTCCCTCATAGCATTAGAATTTACTTTGTGAATTGTATATACATAACTTCATTATTATATTAGAGACTGAGTGGAATGCTCTACTTTACATAGGGGATGTAAACCAGAGGGCATTAATGTCTTGGATGCACAGTGAGGTCAATTATGCCAGACAGCCATAAAATTATAGGGAACAAGAGAAAGTAGAACCATTACCATTGAGGGAAGAGAGCAACAAACCAGATATACTCCTAAGAGATTGGCTCAATCTGACCTATGGAAAAATAAAAGAGGAAACAAGGGATACATTTTTTGGGATTAGAACATAGGTCTATGAAGAGTATGATGGCATGTCTTACTTCATATTTTAGAGAGCCCTGGCTGGTGCCAGAAGTAGGTAGAGTAGGTTACCCAAAGTATTTAAGAAGTCGGATCCACATAGGCCTATCAACCTACAAGAAGCTATTCACAGAGCACCAAAATACATGCATTTGGGTAGGTATATTAGACAAGAACTTTGGTGTCCACTCACCATGCAGCCACCCATGCTCCTTTGGCCCCTGTATGACATCAATGCTGAAAGGCTTGATCGATTGCAGGAGGATCATAGAGTGGATGTCTGGGAGAAGACAAGGGGATTCTATTACACTTTCAAGAACCAGAAGCGAGGAAGGACAGAGGTTGGTGATTTCTGAGTAACTACCAGAAGTTGCAATGCTTGAGGACAAACATTAAACTTATCAGAGGGCCAATGATGAGACCATCTACTGTCTCTATGTTATTAATCTTTATACTATATTTTTAAGTATTACCAAAACATTTTTGGACTTATAATTAGTTGAACTTATGTTAAAGTATAGTCAGAACCATTAAACCCATGGGTAGATAGTTATGTCATGGTTGCCAATATTATATATTGCAGTATTTCATATACCAGTCAGAATGTGTGTTCTAATATTTGGATCAATTTGATTAAGTTTACTTGTATAAATATCTTTGCATGATAACTAACCTACCAGGAAGTAGGAGCCGCTTGAGAGTGGTCGACAACATTTAAAGAGGATGTTGAACAACAGCTACAATGGGTAACCATCATGGCACCATAAGACATGACTACTACAAATGAGGAGCCACTGTTCTAGAAATGCAGGAATGTAGCACTACTATATTACCCTTGCACTCCCATCGCATTGACTTGGTCGCCCATACTTCATTGCATATGTCGTCGGCTGTTATATTTCATTTTTCCTCTCTGGTGTGATTTTAGTCAGATCTTTCCTTTTCTGTTTTAGAATAAAGTGTTGATCCTGTATTTATAGGGATTGGACTGTTAGTTTGTAAGTTTGGAATTTTTGGGGAATATAGTGTTGTATCTTGCACAACAAGTTCATTTCTAGTTTTATGTATCGTTCTTATGTATTCAGTTCTTGAAATATAATGAAGTGACTTTTGGTTTATCTTCTATGTTAATAGATAAGAGGAAGTCAACCAAGGGGGCCCATTTGGGAGGTGGATTAGAATAGAGTAGAGTAGATTTACTTTCATCATTCCTAGCATTCTAGATAGAAGATTACAGTTTCTTCCTGCAGCATTGTACTTTGTGAATGTTTCTGCAACACCTGCAAGGATAGTTATAGTGAATGCTCTAGGTTGAAAGAATAGGATTAAGTAGAGTTTGCAATTTGTAGCATTCATTTCAGTAAGGAGTAAGTATGTTTCCTTTCCTACAGCTCTAGCATAGATTCATTTCATGCATTTCACCTTCTTGAAACATAAGTAGAATGACTCTTTAAGGGACTTAGTGCACATACAGTGTCATACCATTTCAAATATACGTCCCTGGGTTGAAAAACTAAATGCACCTCATGGTGGGAGAAGTAATCCTTAGATTGAATGAGCTATTCCTAAGAGAGGATTTGGGCACGATTACTAAGCACCTTTTGTGAGGTTGTTTAGTTATAAAGAACCAAGAATAGAGGTGACCCAGAAACAGAGGGGTGCAAGCACAAAGTTGGGTGCCAATTTCACAGAAGTCCGCGGCCAAAAAAATTGGCAAACCAAAATGGGCACCCGTGTTTTAAGAAATGGGTGCCTGTTTTTCTTCGTGTGCTGGAGCTGTAAATATAAAATAAGTGCCCATTTTTAAAATGGGTACCCGTTTTGGTTTAGGCGCCCAAGCCAAAATGGGCACCTGTTTTTAAAAAAATGGGTGCCCATTTTGTAAAAGTATTTAATTTTTCTTTTAACTCATTTTGCAAGTCATTTTCACAACTTGCAAAATGGAATCATGTTTTGCATTAGACGAGTGCCTATTTTGAGAGCTACATCATTGTTTTTTATTAAAAATGTTATTTATTATTATTTTGTTATTAGTTTAATGTTAAAAATGTATTATGATTATTGTTTAATTTGTAAAGTTTTTTTTTGATACAATTAAAATAATTTTTATGTTTAGTTTTATTTAAATTTGTAAATTATTGTAGAAGACAACAAAACTTTGAAAATTGATTTAATCCTAGGTAAAAAAATAAAACCTAAACCTAAACCTAACCACAACTGAAACAAGAAACCCTAGGTAGAAAAATAAAATGTAAACACAATTGAAATAAGATTGTAAACCCTAGGTAGAAAAAACAAATGTAAACCTAGACACAACTGAACAAAAATTTGTAAAGCCTAGGTCTAAAAAATAAACAATAAACTCTCTCTCTCTCTCTCTCTCTCTCTCTCTCTCTGAACTAGTTTAATATTTAATGTTCAATACGTATTATGTTTAATATTTGAAGTTTGTTTTTTTAATAGGATTACAGCAAATTACATTATGCTTGGTTTTATTTTACTTTGTAAATTATTGTAGAAAATAATTTAAGACTTTCAAAACATAAAACCCTAGGTAGAAAACCTAAACCTAAACCTAATCACAACTGAAACAAGAAACTATAGGTAAAAGATAATTTAAATGTAAACCTAGACACAACTAAAAACAAAATTGCAAACCTTAGGTCTAAAAAATAAATAATCTCTCTCTCTCTCTCTCTCTCTCTCTCTCTCTCTCTCTCTCTCACACACACACACACACACACACACACACACACACACACACACACACACAAAAAAGACCAAATAAGATCTAATACCTACTAATAAGACCTAAAAGGACCCTTAAGACCTAATAGAACTAGAATTAAGACCTAACATGTGACTAATACTTGACCAATTAGGACCTATTACTTGACTAGTTAAGACTAATTAAGACCCAGTGGGAACTAATAGGACCCTTAAGACCAAATAAGACCACTTAAGACCTAATAGGACTAATTTAAAACCTAATAGAACCTATAAGATCTTGATTAGGACCTAATAGGACTAATTTAAGACCTAATAGAACCTATAAGACCTAGATTAGGACCTAATAAGACCAATAATACCTAATAGGACGTATAAGACCTATTAAGACCTAATAGAACTGGAATTAAGACCTAATAGAACTGGAATTTAGACCTAACATGTGACTAATACCTAACCAATTAGGACCTATTACTTGACCAATTAAGACTAATTAGGACCCAGTGGGAACTAATAGGACCTTTAAGACCCAATAAGACCACTTAAGACCTAATAGGACTAATTTAAGACCTAATAGAACCTATAAGACCTATGACCTATAAGACCTATTAAGACCTAATAGAACTAAAATTAAGACCTAATAGAACTTGAATTAAGACCTAACATGTGACTAATACATGACCAATTAGGACCTATTACTTAACCAATTAAGACTAATTAAGACCTAGTGGGAACTAGTAAGACCCAATAAAACCACTTAAGACCTATTAGGACTAATTTAAGACCTAATAGAACCTATAAGACCTAGATTAGGACCTAATAAGACTAATAATACCTAATAGGACCTATAAGACCTATTAAGACCTAATATGCAAGTTAATAAGACCTAATAGGATTTATTAAGATAAATTAGGACTAATTAAGACCTAATAGTCCACCTAATTAGATGTAATAGTCCACCCTTAAGACCTAATAAGCTGAAATAAGACCCTTAGGACCTATTGCCTGACCTAAGATTATTAATGATATAAAATTACCTAATACTAAATAATAAGACATATAATAAGACCTAATATAGGATCTCTCTCTCTCTCTCTCTCTCTCTCTCTCACACACACACACACACACACACACACACACACATAAGAGCTAATAAGACCTAATACATACTAATAAGACCTAATTTAGGAACCTTCAAACCTAATATGACCTATTAAGACAAATTAGGACCAATATGACCTATTAAGACCTAATATGTATATTAATAAGACCTAATTTATGACCAATTAAGACCTAAAGATATAATAAGACATAATAGTCCACCCTTAAGACCTAATAAGATGTAATAGTATCCTTAGGACCCATTCCTTGACCTAACATTATTAATAAGACATAAAAATACTTAATTCCTACTAATAAGACCTAATAGGATCTCTCTCTCTCTCTCTCTCTCTCTCTCTCTCTCTCTCTCTAGACCAATACCTTACCTATTAAGACCTAATTTAGGAAAAATAAGATATAATATGACCTATTAAGACCAATTAGGACCAATAGGACCTAATAAAATGTAGTAGGACCCTTAGGACCAATACCTACTAATAAGACCTAATAGGGTCTCTCTCTCTCTCTCTCTTATGTTTTTTAATTTATATTTCTAAATTAAAAGTTGCATTTAATTATAAGTCTAAATTAGATCTTTGTAAGGTAAAATGTAAATTATATAGTAATTGTCAATTTTCATGTTTGTATATACATTTATAGATTATATACCCATGGATCATTTTGATATTTAGGAGATTTTAGGTCAGCAGGCACCTCCACCTCCACCTCCACCTCCACCCACTCTTGCAGAGCTGAGGGAGAATATTAAGAGAAACCTAGATGCCATTACACGTGACATTAATACCATTAGACATGAGATTCACCCACCTCCACAGCTACTATGCCTTGCAGACAGCATGCAGGGCATTTTAGATTTAGTATAGTCATTAGACTTAGAGCTTGATAGTTATCAGTCATGGAGGGAATCCATGTGTGCCTTTTATGCTGATGACCTCTCGTATAAAGAGGTCAATGATTTAAAAATTACAAAATATGATTTGAAACCTTATCTTGTGAACCTAAAAATAGGTCAGGAGATACTTGGAAAGAAGCCACACATTTCTATTCGATGGTGTCGGCACCCACAGATAGCTGCACATTTCTGGGAGCGGTGGTGGATGGTATTTGACCATCCACCACACACTAATCATGAGGTCCCCTTATATTTTTTGAAAAAATTATGGGCTGAATTTCAATTGGGTAGGAAACCCAATTACTTTAATATGAGAGATTTTCAGGGGGTCGGTCGAGGTATGCCACAAAGCAGGCCAGAGGCCAAATTGAGTGATAGAAATAAAAATCGTGTGCTTAATGAGCCCCTTGTTCCTCTTCCTACTTCAGTAGTTCCTGCACCTATCCACCATCGAGTAGTGGACTCAGCTCTTAGTTCATTGAGTTCCCTTTTGGAGAATTTGTTAGAGTAGATGACCCAGGCGAGGGTTTCCCCTAGCATACCATGCATTTGCATGAACTGCGGGGACATATGCACAGGTCCCCAGAGTGATCATGATGGTGATGGTGGTGCCCATGGTGGATATGATGATATTGAGAATGGTGCACATGGTGATGTTGATGCTAGCATACAAGGTGAGGTTGGAGATGACATCACATCATATGTTGATTTTCTATGTGCAGACGATGATCAGTTTGCAGAGGTAAATTTAATTATTTAATTTATACTACAATATTAAATTACATATTTATACACATATCAACCATAACATTTGGATTTTTGGTGAATAGAGGAGGGTTGACACAGGGTCATTTAGTGACTATCATCATATCACCTCCACACCTCAAGATCTCGGCCACCCATTCACAATATGCACTTTCATCTAGATACATAGATGAGTACATTTAAAGTTTAAACAATTAAAACTTGAATTGATGATGTGTTTGATATATTTTTTTCAATTTTGTAGGGTGCTTCATGTACTACTAAGGTCGGAAGTTCTTCATGCTCCACCCCATCGGTCACTGAGACTCAGCCTCAGATACCTGTAGTATGTTTTACATTCACTAATTTAAAGTGTTTATATGCTTACTAGTTTATGTACAACTTTTATTCATGTTTATATTTTTTGCAATTGTAGGCTTTTGGATTCTCTCATGCCATATCACATTTACATCCTGACTCATCAGTGACATTGGCTATGCATCAGACATCTAATGTAAATGCTTATGTTCGATAAATTTATAGTCAAGTTCAATATAAATCAAAATTTATGTTTGTGTACAGGTTTTCAATTCATGATTTTAATATGTTGTTTAGGAGTATACTACCATGAATCTTGGCATGGCTACAAGATTGAGTCAAATGTAGCCATCCACATTTTCCTTTGAGGTCATGATTAAAATTAATTTTACATTATCTATTGTGTACCTATCTTTTATAGGTCTCGATTAGATAATTTTTGTAATTTGTTTGTTTTTATAGTACTTGACTGCATCAACTTTTGATGTTGGTGAGAGTGGACCTCCTTGTCCCACTGAGGGAATTACACCACATGGACATAGGGTAAAATTTTAAATTATGTTCACTAATATTACTTTTACTTTTTAAGTGAATTATGCAAGTCATTTGAATTAAACACAGTTGGTCTTCTGATGCGATATTTTATAAATGTACAGGAGGATGAGGTGTAGCATGATGGTGCATCCCAGTCACCTTCATGTGGAGTGAACAGGAGTGCAAATCAGCTAGACGAGTAGAGTTAGACCGTGTTATATTGTATATGATGGACATTTTATACTCTTTTTCTCATGTTAGACATTATTATGATAGTTACATTGTGTTATTGTATGACGACACACCCGTTATACATGGTATCAGGACTTTTTATCATTTTATTTTGACTTGTGTTATATCAGGACTTGTTATCGTATTATTTATATTAGGTTATTTAGACTTGTGTTATCATGACTTGTTATTATATGTTATTAGGACTTGTGTTATCATTTTTACCTATGATTTGAATCTAGATATATGTGAGTTTACATGTAATCAATTGTAATTAAATATTTATTACATAATCTTATCATTAATAGTAGTTATTTCTTCATGTAATTGACAAGAGCAATTGATTTTAATTGACATGAAACAATATATAAATGTAACTAGTATTGACTTCAAGGGTAACTATAAAAATACCATAGATATATCTTAAAACCATGACATAAATTAATTTGAACTATGAAATATGGATACATACTTGAATAACTAAATTCAATTATAATTAAATTAAATATAAATTGTAATTGAAAAAATTGGACATGAAGATTTAAGTGAGCTCATGTATTTTATAAAACCAAAATTGGATGAATTTACAGGTGTACATTGAACTTCAAAAATAGTTCATGTATTTTATAAAACCAAACTTGGACGAATACAAGTGTAGATTCAATTTCATAAATAGTTCGTGTCTACATGTTCTTCTAGATCCTGCATCATAAAAATGAATGTTGAAATGTTTGAAAATATCCATTTAAATGTAAAATTCATTTATAGGATCCAAAATTTAGATAAAGAAATTGAACTTACCTAGTATTACAACTTTGATTAGCCAAAAGTTGTAAATTGCACAATTTACAATCTGATATGTTACATCCAATTATACTCGGCACCTGAAAACCAAAGTAATTAGCTCTACATGTATGATACTTGAAAGAAGTCATGTCTACATATAAATATATATTAATTAACAAAAACTTACAAGTATACATTTGATTCAACCTCATGTCCTATCAACATCCTCTCTTTTATACAATGCATCTATGATTACCTCATGGTCTTCCATTGAAAGTGTCCATAATATTTTATTAGTATGTCTCCCTTTGTATCTTTCCAATTTGATATTTGTTGCCACTACAAAATGAGAATAATGTATAATATTATTTTTTGATTGGTAGTCTTCAAAAGCTGGCAAACCATTCCTTCTTGTTAGGTATTTGTGTAGCCATGTACTAACAACCACAACAAACCCAATCAGATAATCTAAACCATCATCATCTACTTCATGAAATATGAAATTTTTCTTAGGTTGTACACATAAAGCTAGCCAACAATCAGTCTGCTCTTCATTATCCTCGGATGCAGCAACAACATACACATGTCCTGCAAAACAAAATTAAGCACATGTACAAATAAAATTTCTTAGACATATAATTCTAATACAATAATAAATAAGATGACATACATTAATAATATAGGTTAAAGTTTTACAAGAAATTGAATGAAATTACCAGGTTCTATGAGGTCTGAAACGTGATCATAATCTTCTAATACAAATGCATGATTTAGGTCTTCATTTCTTATATCATCTTGATCTTATGGCTCACTAGGTGTTAAGGATTTTGTTGTCATTCTTCAACCCATTCCATATGCTCACATTCTTCCCATTCACATGCAACACAAAATTGACAAAAACATGCAAGCTCCCTAGTCCATATAGTCCAAGTGTTAGAATTAGAACTGATAAATGAATGTCATTTAGCACACCCACTAATTGTATCACAATCATATCTTGAAAGGATATAATTCTCTTCAACTAGCCAGAAGAAATGCCTGTTTGTAGAGTTCTGACTTGATCCTGTAGACAAACTTGTTTTACACCACTCAATAATTGCACATGCATCTTTAAATTTTGCATTTTCCTCAAATTTGAGTTTCTCTCTACACAAGGCTCTCTTAACACATGCATCGGCACCATCGTGTTCTCCTTTACCATGTCCAACCTAAAAAAAACTCCAAATATTTTGGACATTACTTTTCTTATGTGTCCTACTCAACCAATAAAACATTCTAGCATTCTTAAATTTCCCTGTGCAATTATCTAACCATATTAGATGTTGTGTTATATGAATTTCTCTCTCCCTTAAATTATTATAAAAGATCTTAAATCAATACTGGAAAAACTCTAATGAATGCAATTTATTATCACTCATATAGAAATGATACTCTCTCAAAAATTTTTGATCATCTTCTATACTATTAAGTGCATGCCTATAGACAATATGAACAAACATTGTTACTTGAACTAAATTATAATATTGTGGTTGGATCTCATCTTGTGGCACAAGTGTGTAGTTCTCTGCAAAAACAACAACTGAAAGTATACTACCAATTGGAAATGTATTCTTGCATATGTGAAATTGTCCATCAAGCCATCTAGGATTTTGGGAGTGCTTCACATATTTAGGTACAACCTTATTCTTGAATTCATTCATAAATGCATGAAAACTAACTTTTTCAGTAATTAGCTCACACCATTTTCGAACCTTTCCATCCTTCAATGGATACTCAATAGTTTTAAATCTTTTACATCAACTAATTTATGACCAAAATAAATTGAAATATTTTCATGCAAACATTCATCTAAAAATGCAAGATTGCCACATACATCACATACACTAGAAACACATGCATTCAAAATAAAAAAATGGTCATTAGGTGTGTTACAAAACAAAACTGATATAAATTCTTTTACAGTTTGAGGTGCTATATTTATACCACATTCTTACAACATTTCATTAGTATGCATGATAGAATGTATAAATCAAAATACATCATAATGATAACAAAATTGAACATGAATTTTATGACAACATGTTACTCTTTCCTAGTTAATCCTTACATACCATGGTTTACATTTTTCAAAAGATCTTTGACTAATAGAAATAGTTAACACCTTAACATCCACAAATTGTTTATACAATTCAGTTTGAGTCATATCCAAAAGATGATTTGGATGTGGATCATGAATTTTTGAGTCGACTCTTAATTTAAGAACATCTCTAGCATTAGGTGATACTCTTGTATTATCATGCCAAAAATTTTCAATCAAAGTTTTGACTTCACCAGTAAGTTTCATGTCAGATCTCGGGAGTCTACCACTAAAGCTCTACAAATGGTTTGCCAGATCACTTTCAAAGTTAACTCTTCTCTTTACAGATCTTGCTAAAGTTTTATGATGAATATTAAGATATCCACTTATGTTTTTCATCATTCTTTTATCACAAGTAGTTTTGTTTACTAAAGTTGTTGTTATTGCTCGTCGTGCCACATTCCTATCTTTAGACTGACTTTTCTTTCCGATTATCTCAAAGGCACTAGCAACAGTTGATACAACTTGTCTTAGAGACTCTTCCCTCTTCTTATATTTCACATAAATTCCTAACCCCTTCATCAATTTTCGCATTTTAGTCATTTTAATTAGTTGTAACATTAATTGACATTGAAACCCAAATTTGTTATTATAAAAAAATTCTCTAAACAATTTACTCGCGTGTGGCCTAATTTGTCTCCATGAAACCAAACCAAGAAGATTGTCTATCACATCACTTTTAATTTGAAATTTTTCATTCATTTCATTATCATTTTTGGGGGCTTCTTTCTCAATTGGTGTTTGTATGTCTACATCCACATTGTTGATCTCAATTATCGTTTGATTGTCGATATCTATTGGGGTTTGAATTTCACTTTCAATTGGGGTCTGACATTCAATTCCTTTATCATTATGATTAACATTACTAATTTGTGGTGTTTGATGTGCAATATAATTTGTTACTCTTTTTTCAGGAAGAAAATCTAAATGATTTAAAGAGTAACCCGCTAATACATAAAGATCAAGTTCTTTATCAGAATAAGTTTCATTTGGATGTGAAGACATACTTGTATCCAACACTTGAGTAGAAAATGCACCTGAATTTTCTCCTATTGTAATTTTTTCTTCAACCTCTGCATCCATCATGGTGTCCTCATTCTTCTCCTCTTTTGAAATGATTGTTGAAATCGATGCTCCAGGATTTTTCACATTTTGAATTCTTGCTCTTCTCTCTCGTTGTCATTTTGTCTCCTTCTCTCTATTTTCTGCAACCTCTTCAACTGTCAGAATATTTCTTTGCCTCTTTCTGCATTGCTTTGATCCCATTTTTGCACCAAAATTTGAATTCAAATTAATCCCTTCTTGTCAAATCTAGAACAAGACAAAAAAAAAAGAGAATGTAGGTTAAAATATTATTTCTTCTATATCAATATGTCATAGCAATGATTGAATACTCGGCAATCATTGAGATCATGCCCACAGTCAATTTTCTGTCTCCAACTACTCTTTCAGAAATGGGCACCCGTTATTTAAATAGAAATGGGCACCCATTTATAAAATGGGCGCTCGTTTATTAAATGGGTGCTCA
Organism: Thuja plicata; assembly: GCA_018584345.1. Classification (NCBI taxonomy): domain Eukaryota; kingdom Viridiplantae; phylum Streptophyta; class Pinopsida; order Cupressales; family Cupressaceae; genus Thuja; species Thuja plicata. Next base: position 213,707 of record MU223187.1, on the reverse strand, counting down.
TTTCTGTTTCAACGGGCCAAAACAAAACGGGCACCCTTTTTTTGAATTTTAAAACACGGGTGCCCATTTCTAAAAAATAGGAGCATGAACTGTACCTGCACCCTATTTTTTGGTTTGGGACAGGCTTGGTCCCACCAAGGCTGTGCTTAACTTTGCAAAAATATGGCTAAGGCATTGACATTTAAAATTTGCACTTTGTCATAATTTTTTACAAGTCTTCCCGAATGAATTTTTTGACAAAACAAAAACGAATTTCAATTTATATTGTACAAATTATAAAAATATAAATTGTGTATTGATATGAATAATTTTAGTATTTTTTAAATATTTATTATGCCAAAGTGGTACCTAAAGTTTAAATAGTAAGGTTAACTAAAATTTTAATAACTTTTTTGATTTTATGTTTTTGGAAAAGTAAATTATATGACATCAATATACATAGAATTTCCCTCAAAATTAAAAAAAAAAAATTTCAAAAAAAACTAAAATTTTCTTTAAATTATGGTGGCCACACACCAAAGGTTTCAAAAATGTACTTTATAGTCAATTAAAAATTAATAAAAATAAAAAAATAAAACAAAAAAAAAGAAAAAATATTCTCATCAATCTTTGATGTTTTAGGTACCTTTCCCCAAAAGGATTTACAAAAATTCATTTATTTACTTCAAAATAAGGTGGTTGTACACGTGTGTGGTATGGTCCTAAAACAAACATTTTGAAAAAGGGGTTTTTAACAATGCCTACTAAAATATATTTTCTACCATGTGGGTATTATATTAAAAAAAATTACATATTTGAAAACTAGACTCCGAGCACTACATTTTCTATTAGTGGATTTTTTTGAGATTCGATCTCTAAGTGCCTGAAATTTTGACATCAATTGACAGAAAATTTGAAAAACAGGAAAAACGCTTCCACTTTTTGCCCAAAAAGTAGACTCAACTTCTTGCTAGCACCGAGAGGTATTAATCAATCACAATAGGTGATACATATAT
>MU223187.1:181962-212662 GCA_018584345.1 Thuja plicata | reverse complement strand
TATATATATATATATGTGTGTGTGAATTGTAATGGATCTGTAATAAGAAATAGTTATATTGCATACACTCAGGTCAATGAGTATATTTTGCATTCTAACAAGTGTAGCAAATAGAAGAAATCCTTTCAAGGAAGGTGGATTTAACAATCCTATTGTAAATATCTTAACCGAGTGCACACTAAATAGTGTTGCTAAAGCTCTTAGCATAGTAGATCTTAACCGGTCTCCTCATAATACTCCTAATAAGGTAGATCATTAGAAGTGATCAAATTGTAAGTTTTAACCGGCCCCTTTCAATTTGCAGATAGTGAAGATTTTGTGGCTAACATCCCCACCGCATTTTTTACCTTCTAACAGGGGTTTTATGCAATATCATATCATGTGTTATGAGTCAATTACTTTCATGAATGTTCTTATGAATATTTACATGTTTAATTAAGTTAAAGAATTGATATATCTTACACAAAGATAGTATTGAACAGATGGTTGGATAAACAATTGATTACATAAAGGTTAAAGGATAAAAGAAATAAAAGTTTTAGAGGTAATAATTCACCCATCCCCTCTCAGTACACACTTCCCATTATTTCCAACACATATCATATGGTCTGATAATTGTACAGGTCAATTTAAGAATGCTCGAATGTTTTATTGGCTTAGTAAGGATCACAAGGAAACCAATCTATCACATATGTGGAATTTTTTTTAAGCTAGACATGCTAAAGGAGAACACAATGGAGCTGGTGCATGTTTCAAAAGAATATTGGCTAGAGAGAAATTAAAATTCAAGGATGCAGCTAAATTTAAAGATGCAGATTCTATCATGGATTGGTGCAATTCAAGATTATATGTACCATCAAACAAGAAATGTACAATTAAATGATATTATTCATTAATTGAGGAAAATGAAATTCCACATAGACTTGTCTGTCAGACAATTAGTGGATCATCATCATGGCATTCATTTAAAAGTTCAGATGCAAGCACATGGACTTTGTGGACAAGGGAGCTTGCATGCTTATGTCAATTTTGTATTTCGGGTGATTGGAATGCTTGCGAGAATAAAGAATGGGTCAAAGAGTGGAAGCAAAGATCTCTAATGCCCGATCAAACATATAAGCAAAATGACACAACACTTGAAGAAAATGATAAAATATTTGGGTCAGAGGACCACGATCGTCTTCCAGATCTTGTACAAGAAGGTAATTGTATTTTATATATCAATTTATATTTGAATTCAAATAATGGTATAAGTATTTTTTTTCAATTTAAATATATGGTAATTTAAATATTTTTTATTTATATTTCAATTTGCAGGACATGTGTATGTTGTTGTTGCACCTGAGAATAATGAAGAGGAAAAAGAGTATTGGTTGTCTATATGTGTTCAGACAAAACATAAGTTAGTACAACCTAGAGAAGATGATGATGGCTTTCATTATCCTACAGGTTCAGTGGTGGTTGTTGGCACCTGGTTACGAAAATACCTAACAAGAAAAATGGTTTGCCTACATTTGAAGACTATGAAAAACATAAGAAGATTATACACTACTCACATTTTCTTTTGGAAGGTAATATAAAGCTATCAAGATATCATGGGAGACCATTTAAGAAAGAGTTGTTGTCAATTTCTATGGAAGAACATGGCATGATTATAGATGCACTACACAAAAGAGAGGGTGTAGATGGTACAATGGAATAAGTAAATACAGGTATTTAGATATATGCGTACTTGTAGAATTTTTGATAACTTCATATATAATTTATTTCATTTTTTACGTCACCTTAACATGTCATAATGTCATTATGTATGCATCGCTGAAAATTGAGGCTTGTGGTACAGTGGAATAAGTTTAAACACAAGTATACATGTGTATTTTTAAATTTTTTGATAACTTGACATATATTTTATCTATTTAAATACTTGAATTATCATACCCATAAGGCACCCCCTTAAGACATCCCCCTAAGTCAACATAATTTTTTTTCCCCTTAAGATATCCCCTTAAGGTATCCCCTTAAGAATTTCCCTTAAGATGTCCCCTTAAGACGTCTCCTTAAGTCAACCCATTTTTTTCTCCCCTTAAGATATCCCCTTAAGATATCCCCTTAATTCTTCCCCTTAAGACATCCCCTTAAGTCAACCCAATATTTTCTCCCCTTAAGATATCCCCTTAAGAATTCCCCTTAAGACATCCCCTTAAGATGTCCCCTTCAGTCAACCCAATATTTTATCCCCTTAAGATATTCCCTTTATTTATCCCCTTAAGATTTCCCCTTAATACATCCCCTTAAGATGTCCCCTTAAGTCAACCCAATTTCTGCTCCCCTTAAGATATCCCCTTAAGACATCCCCATAAGACATCGTAGAATTGTATCCTTGCAATGCATCATCATATCTATACCCTTAAGTACATGTTCTTGATTTCATAATTATGTTTTCCACAAGATTGTAGTTAATTATTAAATTTGTTTCTATTATTGCATATTGCTAGTTGAATTTTGCTTAAAGTATATAGCGACACCATTTTGTTTGAAGAACTTTTAATGAGCGTTATTTTTAAATATAGTAAGTATGATGGTATTACATTTAGATACTCACAAACATTAATTTTTAGTTGAATTTTGCTTTGTATTTACTATGTTTACAAAATTTTAGTTAAGTTTATTTAAAAATTTCCTATTATTGCATGTTGCTAGTTGAATTTTGCTTCAGGTCCATAGCGACACCATTTTGTTTGAAGAGCTTTTAATGAGCGTTGTTTTTAAATACATGGTAAGTATGCTAGTATTACATCTACACTCACAAACATTATTTTGTACATGGTTTTGGCTCCATATCTACTATGTCCACATTATTTTAGTTACTTATTAAATTTTTTTCTATTATTACATATTGCTAGTTGAATTTTTCTTCAGGTATATAGCGACACCATTTCGTTTGAAATTTTTTTAATGAATGTTATTTTTAAATATGGTAAGTATGATGGTATTACATTTACATACTCACAAACATTAATTTGTAGTTGAAATTTTCTTTGTATTACTATGTTCACAAAATTTTAGTTATGTTAATAAAATAAAATTCCTATTATTGCATGTTGCTACTTGAATTTTGCTTCAAGTGCATAGCGACACTATTTTTGTTTGAATAAATTTTAGTGAATGTTATTTTTAAATACATGGTAAGTATGATGGTATTACATCTGCACTCACAAACATTAATTTTTACATGCTTTTGGCTTCATATTTACTATGTCCACATAGTTTTAGGTACTTATTAAATATTGTTCTGATGTTGGAGGTTTCTAGTTAAATTATAGTTTAGGTCTATAATGATGTCATATTGTTGATGAGCTGAATCTTATTATTAATTGCACAAACCTATATTGTTATCTTATTAAAAGTACCAAGGACATGTTCAATCATTCTATCTTTAAAATCGAGAAGCTTTTAATTTTCACATTGTCTTATATCTTATTCTTTTTGTCATTTTATTTTAATGTCCAAATTGTGTACAATAGATATATACATAAATTGTCCATCAAATACAACATGTAAAAAAAACCCATATAAATATCAAGTGTCTAAAATCAAGTGTCCATAGCATTAAATATCAAGTGTCCAGTATCAAGTGTCTGTAATATAAAACATCAAGTGTATATAATATAAGATATCAAGTGTCCTAGTATCAAGTGTATATAATATAAAATATCAAGTGTATAAAATATAAAATATGCATGAAATCAAGCATCCCTAAAGTCCAAATTCATCTTCAGTCCACGTGAATCAAGACCATGTGAATGACTCTGTTAAAAAAGCACCATAGTTTAAAAATTTAATGGCTCTAATATATATACGTGAATTGAATGTTTAAACTACTCAAAATTACCTTAAAAAATAACTTTAATAACATTTATAAAAATTACTTCTTGAGAAGAACTTATTACCATGTCATTTTGTGTGTCTCCTCCAATGTCCTGGTTGACATAATGACCCGTCTCATGGTGTTGTCCCTCTTGAGACTCTATCTGCATGAAATGATCAACACCAATACTATAAAAAAATGATTTTTAATATTTTAATACAATTTATAAAAAAATTAGAATAACTTGATTTAAAATTATCATCTGGACATCCATTTCTTTTCTAGGTCCCTCTTGGGACTCAATCTATGTGGTATTGCCAACAATGACCTACATACAAAGATTTACAAATTTAGTTGTGTAGGAAATTGCACTAATTTACACTAAAGGGTCAAATTACGCTTTAATACACGGAAAGAAATTGATAAATTTTAAATTTAAATATTAAAAAATATTAATGATAGTAAATTACCTTTGGTGGCTCGACATCTAGTACAAAGGATAGTTGTGGACCACTGGGCATAGTGTGTCTCAGTGAGTCAGTGGATCATGACCCCCTATTTTACAACAGATTTTTTATAGAAATGTATGGGTTCAAGACTTAATTGAAGGAAAAATAAAAAAATTACTTCACTAATCTCTCAATTTCTCTAATTATACTCCATGAGATGTTCCAAAAGGCATCAAGGAAAACATTATCCCATCTAGTGCTGAGCCCGATGGCTCTCCACCCATAGTTTATTCACAAGCACATACATACATGTATTTTCAATAAATTAAATTCATATTGTACATTATCTAAAAAAAAAGAGTACATGTGTTCAAAATAAATTAAAAAGAAATATAGGTGTGAACATATATGTACTTGAGGATCATGGTGATCGAGAGGATGGTCTCTAGCAGTGAGCATGTCCTCATATGATCTAAACTGATGTGATACTCCATGTGTTGAAGAAGTAGACTCACCCTCTTGAGGAATAGGTCCATAGCACATCTCATTACAATTAGTGTAGAGATGAGGCTTTCCTGTAGGACTTGCAATTAGTGTGGATTGCTCTTTGAGGTTGGTAGTCAATTGGCTCAATCATCCAAGCGCAGAGACCATGGAATGATGATAAAATGGAATAAAAAATATAGGGGAGTGAGGATACAAGAGAGGTGCGGGTGGCATGGGTCTCCTAGGGTCAATCATGGACCCTTGCCTATTTTGAGGCATGCCAAGACCAACCCCCTGGAAATATCTAATGTCAAAGTAGTTGGGTTTTGTACCCAAGACAAACTCAACATATAATTTTTTCAAAAAAGAGAAGGGCACTTCTTGGTTTGCATGGGCGGGAGGGTGATCAAAACACATCCACCAATGACTCAAAAAATTGTTGAACATTCCACCATGTCTACACCACCTCATGGATATGAATTTTTATTATGGATGGGATTATTTTTTTTGGGTCAATGCAATAAGGAGCAATTGTGTCCTTTGTAATTTTTAACTCATTAATTTATTGGTAGGAGAGGCCATCAGCATAATATTGCCTAATCTCCTCTCTCCAAGTAGTATGCCCATTAAGATCCTCATCAATCAATCTCATAGAATATACAATGTTGTGCATTGTAGAAATATATCGATGTACATGTGGGGCCAAGAAGAAATGGTTGGTTTCTTAGAGAATCAATATGACCAATAATAGAATTAACAGTCTCATCAACCAATGCTTTGAAGTGTTCTAAATCATTCGTATTGGGTTGTGGTGGAGGTGGAGGAGGAGGTGGGGATGGTGGTGGTAGTGGCGGTGCTAGTGGGGGTGGAGGTGGAGGTGGGTTATCTAGACCATGATTAATCAAATCATCGATATTAAATTAATCCATGATCATGTGCACAAAATATACCCTGCAAATATAATTGAAATATTTAAATTTCAAACATATAACGACCATAATTGTAAAGAATAAATAACAAGATCATAATTCTAAAAAAATATTCTCTATCCAACTGATATTTAATAATTTCACATATTATATTGAAAACACCATTGCATTAATACATGATAATTATTACATACATTAACCATCTAGATAATGCATCCATCTAAACATCCATACATAAATATCTAAGAAACATCGCACATGCATCCATCTACATCATGTATATCTATCTTACATTTGCATATTAGGGTCATTACATTAATAAGTAACATCATTACATTAATGTGTGCTAATAATTAAATACATTAACCATCTAAACAATGCATCCATCTAAACATCCATACATAAAAATCTAAGAAACATTGCACATGCATCCATCTACATCACATATATTTAGTATATTTGCATATCCATCTACATCATGTATATCTAGTATATTTTCTAGAAAATTATAGTCCTTAATGGATCATACGACCCATTAAGACCCATTAATATACCTAATAGGGCCTAAGGGGTTCAAATTGATTCTAAGTGGTCATAAATAGGTTGTATAAATCCTAAGGGTTTGTATTAGGTTGTGGGGCTGACTAGTTAATGGTAAGGGGTCTTAATGGGTATTGTAAGAAACATGTATTCCTTAATGTTGGTTCTTATGACCCCTTGGGGTACATAATAGGTCCTATGGGATTTTAATGCATCTAAAGGGGTCTTAAGGGGTGGTATGACCCATACATAAGACTAAGGGATCATAATAGTAGCTAAGGGGTGTGAATTCATCCTAAGGGGTCATAATAGCTCCTATGATACCTTTGGGCTCCTTATGCTTCCTAGGGGGTCTTAAGGGGGTGGGAGGACCCAATCATACATACTAAGGGTTCATAATGGAACATACAACCAATTAAGATCCATTAAGATACATAATAGGGTCTAAGGGGTCCAAATTGATCCTAAGTGGTCATAAATAGGTCGTAAGAAACTTATAGTCCCTAATGGGTCTTATGACCCCTTAGGCTACGTAATAGGTCCTAAGGGATTTTGATGCATCTAAAGGGGTCTTAAGGGGTGGTAAGACCCATTCATAAGACTAAGGGGTCATAATAGGAGCTAAGGGGTGTGAATTGATCCTAAGGGGTCATAATAGCTCCTATGATACCTTTGGGTTCCTTATGCTTCCTACGGGGTCCTAAGTAGTGGGAGGATTAATTCATAGGTACTAAGGGGTCATAAATAAAAATCCTAAGTGGTCATAAATAGTTCATAAAAACCCTTAGGGTTTGTAATAGGTTTTGGGGATGACTAGTTGATGTTAAGGGGTATTAATGGGTATTGTAAGAAACTTGTAGTCCTTAATGGGTATTATGACCCCTTAGGGTATGTAATAGGTCCTAAGGGATTTTAATGTGTCTAAAGGGATCTTAAGGGGTGGTAGGACCCATTCATAAGACTAAGGAGTCATAATAGGAGCTAAGGGGTGTGAATTGATCCTAAGGGGTCATAATAGCTCCTATGATACCTTTGGGTTCCTTATTCTTCCTAGGGGGTCTTAAGGGGTGGGGCGTCAAATTCATAGGTACTAAGGGGTCGTAATGGATCATACGACCCATTAAGATACATAATAGGGCCTAAGGGGTCCAAATTTATTCTAAGTGGTCATAAAGAGGTCGTAGAAACCCTTAGGGTTCGTAATAGGTTGTAGGGCTGACTAGTTAATATTAAGAGGTCTTAATGGGTATTGTAAGAAATTTGTAGTCCTTAATGGTGGGTCTTATGACCCCTTGGGGTATGTAATAGGTCATAAGGGATTTTAATGTGTCTAAATGGGTCTTAAGGCATGGTAGGACCCATTCATAAAACTAAGGGGTCATAATAGGAGCTAAGGGGTGTGAATTGATCCTAAGGGATCATAATAGCTCAGGTATGATACCTTTGGGTTCCTTATGCATGCTAGGGGGTCTTAAGGAGTGGGAGGACCCATTCATAGGTACTAAGGAGTCATAATGGATCATACGACCCATTAAGACCCATTAAGACACATAATAGGGCCTAAGGAGTCCAAATTGTTCCTAAGTGATCATAAATAGGTTGTAGAAACCCTTAGGGTTTGTAATAGATTGTGGGATTGAGTAGTTAATGTTAAGGGGTCTTAATGGGTATTTTAAGAAACTTGTAGTCGATAATGGGTCTTATGACCTATTAAGGTACGTAATAGGTCCTAAGGACTTTTAATATGTCTAAAGGAGTCTTAAGGGGTGGTAGCACCCATTCATAAGACTAAGGGGTCATAATAGGAGCTAAGGGGTGTGAATTCATTCTAAGGGGTCATAATAGCTCCTATGATACCTTTGGGTTCCTTATGCTTCCTAGGGGGTCTTAAGGTGTCGGAGGACCCATTCGTAGGTACCAAGGGGTCATAATGGATAATAAGACCCATAAAGACCCATTAAGATACATAATAGGGCCTAAGGGGTACAAATTGATTCTAAGTTGTCATAAATAGGTAATAGAAACCCTTAGAGTTTGTAATAGGTTGTGGGGCTGACTAGTTAATGTAAAGGGGACTTAATGGGTATTTTAAGAAACTTATAGTCCTTAATGGTGGGTGTTATGACCCTTAGGGTACGTAATAGGTCCTAAGGGCTTTGAATGTGTCTAAAGGGGTCTTAATGGGTAGTAGGACCCATTCATAAGACTAAGGGGTGATAATAGCAGCTAAGGGGTGTGAATTGATCGTAAGGGATCATAATAGTTCCTATGATACCTTTGGGTTCCTTATGCTTCCTAGGGGTTCTTAAGGGGTGGGAGGACCAATGCATAGGTACTAAGGGGTCGTAATGGATCATACAACCCATTAGAATACATTAAAATACATAATAGGGTGGCCTAAAGGGTCTAAATTAATCCTAAGTCTTCATAAATAGGCCATAGAAACCCTTAAGGTTTGTAATAAGTTGTGGAGATGACTAGTTAATGTTAAGGGGTCTTAATGGGTATTGTAAGAAACTTGTAGTCCTTAATGGTGGGTCTTATGACCCCTTAGGGCACATAATATGTTCTAATGGATTTTAATGCATCTAAAGGGGTCTTAAGGGGTGGTAGGACCCATTCCTAAGATTAAGGGGTCATAATAGGAGCTAAGCGGTGTGAATTGATTGTATGGGGTCATAATAGTTCCTATGATCCCTTTGGGTTCCTTATACTTCCTAGGGGGTCTTAAGGGGTAGGAGGACCCATTCATAGGTACTAAGGGGTCATAATGGATCATACGACCCATTAAGACCCATTACAATACATAATAGGGCCTAAAGGGTCTAAATTGATCCTAAGTGGTCATAAATAGGTCGTAAAAACCCTTAGGGTTTGTAATAGGTTGTGGGGATTACTAGTTAATGTTTAAGGGTCTTAATGGGTATTGTAAGAAACATGTAGTCCTTAATGGTGGGTCTTATGACTCTGATGCAAAGTGCGCAACCATATGTCCAAAAGAGACAAGTAGATGCCTCAAATCTTCAAACTCAAGAAATACACCACCAAGTTAGCTGTTCCCAATATGCAAAGTGCCTCTACACTTATAAAAAGTGTAGAAATGGCTTGATTCTTGGTTATCACAACCTATTCCCAATAGTGAAACCTAATCACTAGGTTCAAACAAGTCTTCAACACCAACTTCCAATAGTTGGGTGCTAGGCACATATGTTAGAATTACTAAAATTCCCCATAAAGTGACTCCAAGGACTAGGGGTGACCTATAGTCCAGGAATTGACCTATAGTCAGATCATGTGAGGGCATACATAAGGGTCTTACACACCAATTTAGAGGTCTTGGTGAATTCCCAAAGAAAATTTATGTGGACTTTCCTAAATCACTGGTTGGTGCACACATGGACATGTACACCTAGGGCATCATGGAAAACCCATCTCCCTACAAGTTACCAAACCAAACCTACATAATTTCAAATTACATAGACAATTATTGAATTCCACCAAGGGGCATTAGACTCCCATGGTTGAATCGAAGAGAAATCACAATTATTAGATAAAACCCTAACTTAGGCCCTACAAACCATGTAGCAAGAGTAAAAATTCAATAACTTGCAATTGACAGAAGATTAAGACATGAGACCAAGTGGAAAAGGAAGATAATTCAAGTAGCCAACTTAATGTATCATAATTTCATCCAAATTCTTCTGTATGTGTCCATACCAACTGAATGTTTAGGAATTTGCAGATAAATGGTTGATCTTTATTGATTTTTAATGCCAAATTATAAAAGTTAGCCTATCACCCACCTATAAGGGATTTTGTAGGTATTCCTAAGGGTTAAATTTCATGTTTGAACTAACTAGGAGTTTGGAAATGGATTTACAACTTTTTATCAAAAGTTGCTAAAAGTTGCAATGACAACTTTTGACAAACTTTGCAATATTTTACAATTTTGCACTCTAGATGACCAACATGGTCCAAAACCAAATGTTATGATCCGTAATGGACAAAAACATGTAAAAAACATGAAAACATAATAAATTAACCTATTTCTAAGGCTTGGGACACTAGTTGACCAATAGTTGACCAAGGGCTTATTAATGCCAATCTTGGGACTAGGTCTTACAAAGATTTGCCCAATATGAAACCTTTAGACTAACATGTCCTATAGAATATTATGGACTTGAGGGATTCTGGGAATGCCAGAGGAAAACCTAGTTTGTCTAGTGTGCTCCTGTACCATACTCCCCATGATGTTTTGAACTCAAGTTCCCACTTGAGGTTAACTGATCAAGAGTGATGCCATGTTGTTTGATTTGCTCCTCTGTCATCCAGGTTAGCATCAATATTAGGGAGTCCTTTCCACTTCACCAATTATTGCATATACTTCCATTTATTTATTTTCTTGAGCAGTTTGGACTCAATAATTGTTTCCAACTCCACAGGTTTGCTTTGTGGAAGATTTGTTACATAGTCTCCATCTTCCTCTTCCTGTGGACCCTGCACATTTGTTACATCTGAAAAACATTTGTAATGGGTGAGGTCAGTAACATTAAATATAGGAGAGATCAATAAGGTAAGAGGAAGAGTGATTTCATAAGAATTTTCACCCATCTTTTCGAGAATGGTGCATGGCCCAACGTTCTTCATGTGTAGCTTTGTGTATTTTCCCTTAGGTAGTCTCTCTTTCCTTAGGTATGCCCATACCTTATCTCCAATCTAGAAGTGAATCTCTCTCCTTTTCTTATCTGCCTATGCTTTGTATTTCATGGTGGACTGGTGCAATGTGTCTTTTACTTCTGCCCAAACTTTGGTGATTAGCTTTGCTAGATCTTCACCTTTCGCACTCACTCTAAAATCTAAAGGTAAGTCTACTAAGTCTAGAGGACCCTTGGGGTGTAGACCATAGACAATTTGGAAAGGTTTTTTTCTTATAGACTTGTATAAAGAGTCATTAAAAGAAAATTCTTCTTTGGGAAGTATCATATAAGAACTTTGAGTATACTATTTTGTGAGGCACCTTAGGAGATTTCTCAGTGACCTATTGACCACCTTTGTTTTCCCATCTATTTGTGGGTGATAGGAAGATCTATAGGTTAGATTTGTGCCAATCATTTTGAAAAGAGTCCTCCAAAAATATCCTTGAAATTTAACATCTCTGTCTGAAACTATTGTCTGAGGTAATCCATGAATTTTGACTACTTCTTTGAAGAAGAGATGTGTTATGTGTGAGGCATCATTTGTGCTTTTGCAAGGAAAAAATGCACCATTTTGCTAAACTTTTCACCTATGACAAAAATGTTATCATACCCCTTTTTTGTTCTTGGTAGACCCATTACAAAATCCATGGAGATGGATTCCCAAGGTCTAGTGGGTATAGGTAGAGGCTGGTATAAGCCTTGGTTAGTGGATACATTTTTATCTTGGTGACAAATGGAACATCATTCAACAAATTTTCTGACATCCTTACCCAATTTTGGCCAAAAATAACTTCTCTTTACCAGGTCTGTTATCTTTTCTATTCCAAATTGACCTCACATGCCACCACAATGCTTTTCTCTGATTATATTTGTTCTCATGGAAAACTTGGGGATGCATAACTGATCCCCTTTAAACAAAAGGTTATTTTGGATTAGAAATTCAAAAAAATCAGTGTGATACTTTCCTTTTAGATTTGTTTGCACCTCAAAGGCTTCTCCAAAATCTAGATCCCCTGGATATAAGTGTTTGAGTGAGTCAATTCCCACACTCTAAAGTTGAACTTATTCAATCAATCTAATTATTCTGCTAAGTGCATTAGCTACCTTGTTGTCTATTCCCTTTTTGTGCTTTATATTGAATATCTATTCCTGTAGTTGTTCCATCCATTTTACATGTCTAACCCCTAGTTTGTCATGAGTATTGCAGAAACTCAATCCATGGTTATCAGTGAAAACTATAAACTCCTTTGGAAGTAAATAATGCCTCCATTTTGAAAGTTCTTGGACCATGGCATATAATTCTAAATTATAAGTAGATTATTTTTTCTATGCATCATTTAATTTTTCAGAGAAGAATTCCACAAACTTATCTTCTTGGATTAGGACAACACCTATTTCCAAATTGCTTGCATCTATCTCCACAACAAACACTTTGTTGAAATCAAGTAGGGTTAGGATTGGATATTGGGATACCCTATTCTTGAGGTATTGTAAAGCATCACTAGCCTCTTTAGTCCATATAAAATTAATCTTTTTACCACCTTTGATAGTGTCCAACATACGTACACACACATGACTAAAATTTTTAATAAATTTTCTATAAAAAGTGGCAAGACCATGAAAGCTTCTAACATCACCTTGGTTCTTTGGTGGAGGCTATTTGACAATTTCTTTAGTCTTTTTAGGGTCCATTTTTAGGGTGCCTTGTGAGATGACAAACCCTAGGAATAGAAGTTCCTTCTTCATAAACATTCACTTCTCCAAGTTAATCACTAACTTGTGCTGATGAAGTCTCCTCAAAACTTGTTCCACATGTCCAAGATGTTCTTCTCTGCCATGACTGTAAATCAGTATGTCATCAAGATAGATTACAACAAAATTTCCATTAAAATTAATGAAAATATTATTCATGAGCGTCATGAATGTGCTTGGGTCATTTCTTAACCCAAAAGACATGACAAGCCATTCAAAAAGGCCTTCAGTTGTTTTAAATGTAGTCTTCCATTCATCCCCTGGCTTTATTCTGATTTGGTGATATCCTAGTTTCAAGTCCATCTTGGTGAAGTAACTAGCATTGCCTAACTAAACTAGTAAGTCCTCCATTCTTGAAATGGGAAATTTGTATCTTATGGTGATCTTGTTTATGGACCTACTATCTATACATAACCTCTACTTGCCATCTTTCTTGGGTGTTAGGACTGATGGGACATCACATGGGCTAAGGCTCTTTTGAATCAGTCTTTTTTCTAACAGTTCATTGACTTGTTTTATAACTTATGCATGCTCAGTAGGTGTCATCTTATAGGGAGTCTTATTAGGTAAGGAGGAACTAGGTATTAAGTCTATTTGATGAATGATATCTCTTAAGGGAGGGAGGCTTGTGGGCAGGTTACTAGCAGTGACATCACTGTATTTATTTAACAATTCCTTAACTTCATTTGGTATGGGATCCTTATCATCAGATCTTATGCTATCCTTGGGTTTAGAAATTAGGAAAAAATCTTTAGTCTCAGGTTCCTTCAACACTTGCAACATTTCCTTTTCACCTAAGGTGATAACAATAGGTTTTTCCTCCGTCTTAGCATCAGGTAGGGGATTCATGGTAAAAGTTTCCCCATTCTTGGTAATGGAGGAGGTGTTCTTCCTACAATGATCTGTGGCATCCACATCATACTACCAAGGTCTTCCTAGTAAGATGTGGGAAGCATCCATTTCCACTACATCACAAAGAACTTTATCTTTGAAATCTGCTATAGAAAATTCCACCCATGCTTGTTCAGTTACTAAAGTTTGTTGACCTTTGGTTAGCCAAGAGACATGGTCGGGAAATGGGTGTGGTTTCTTAGGTAAATTTAGTTTTTGAACCATTTAAAAAAAACACTAAATTTTTAGTTGAACCAGAATCTATCAGTAGATTACATACCTTTCCATGACATTTCATTTTTTCTCCTGAAGAGGTTCTCCCTTTGAGGTGATTCTTGGTTTTGTGGTACTTGTAGGAATAATTTCCTCATCATTAGAAATGCTCCTTCCTCTAGTTCTAGATCCCTTGGATTGGTGTTTTCCTCTTTCTTATCCTCTTGAATGAGTTGTGTCCTCCTTTCCTCGTGATCATTTTTATTACATTTCTCAAGGCATCTCCCTGCATGGTGTCCCAATTGGTTGTAGTAGTAGAATTTTAAAGGTCCATTTCCTCTTCTTCCATTTGTTCTCCCTATATTGAAGGTTCTCCTTCCTCTAAAGTTTCCTCTGAAATTGGGTTCACCATTTTCTTTATCTTTTGGCCTTGGTTAGGGGTCTTGTTGTTGCTTCCACTATATTTTCCTCTATTCCAATAGGTACCTCTTCCTCTAAAATTATTTCCACCATCCTTGATCTTTCCCTTGCCAAAGTCTTGTTTTCTTTTCCATTTCTCCTCTACCTTGATTGTCATTTGATAATATTTTTTTACTGATGTAGGGAAGTGTAGGCTAACTTCTTCTTGAATGGACACTTTGAGACCATTCATGTACCTTACTAACTTTTCTTCCTCATTCTTTGTTGCATTAGTCTTCATGCATAGTTCTACGAACTCCTCAGTGTATGAGCCTGCATCCATGTCTTTCTACTTTAGTTTTTGCTTCCTTCTATTGAGTTGTACCCCATAATATTTAGGTAGATATGTCTCCTTTATCAATGCTACCATATTGTTCCATGAAGTGATCATGTTTCTACCATTCTTCACCCTCTCTATTTGGATGAAATTCCCCCAAGTTAGGGCTACTCCCTTCAACTTGGATTTTGCCATATTTACTCTCTGTTTCTCAGAGATGTCTTCACACTCAAAGAATCTTGTGAAAGCCTCAATCCAATCTAAGGCCAAATTTGCATTCATCTTTCCACTGAAAGTTGGTAAGTCCAACTTCTCATCCATGGTTCTTCTCCCAATAGACTTGAAGGCATCTATGAGGGGTCTTTGGTCTGTAGGGATCTTCTCATTCTATTCAGGAGTGTCATCTTCCTCTTCACTCCCTTCTACCCCATCAGACATATCTTCTTTTCCCCTCTCAACCTTGTTCTCAACTTCTTGAAGCCTCCTATTTAGGGTTACATTCACTGCCCTCTGTTCTCTTAACATCCTTGCAAGTTTTATGTTTGTAACCCTTGTAGGGATTTCTTCATCCTTAGGAGCAGACATAGCTCTGATACTACTTTATGCAAAGTGGACAGCCAAAAGTCCAAAAGAGACAAGTACATGCTTCAAATATTCAAACTCAAGGAATACACCACCAAGTCAGGTGTTCCCACTAGGGGAAGTGCCTCTACACTTATCACAAGTGCATAAATGACTTGATTCTAGGTTATAAAAACCTAGTCCCAACAGGGAAACCTAATCACTAGGTTCAAACAAGTCATCAAAACCAACTTCCAATAGTTGGGTGCTAGGCACATATGCTATAATTACTCAAATTCCCCATAAAGTGACTCCAAGGACCAGGCATGACCTATACTCTAGGATTTGGTCTATTTAGGTCCCTAAGACAAGGATTCAATGATCCTATTCAACATGTGCAACCCTTTGAACATAGTTGCTTTGAAAAGCCATCTTCTTGCTTGTAGCCTTTTTACTTACAAAATTGGGATTAGTTTGAAATTATCCCACATAACCCTCTAAAAAGAACAGGGATTCAGATACCCTTTATGGCCAAAGGGAATAGAATTAAGCACCAAAAAATGGAAATGAAAGGAAGATAGGATGACACCTAGTTTTGATAAGACAATTAGGCCTAATCAGGTTTGTATTTGCACTACAAGTCCTACTTCCTTGCAAAAAATATCTAAACCAACACTTGGATCATATGAAGTCATACATAAGAATCTTAGACACCAATTTAGAGGTCTTGGTGAATCCCCAAAGGAAACTTATGTTGACTGTCTTAAATCGCTGATTTGTGCACACATGGACATGTACACCTAGGGCATCATGGAAAACCCATCTCCCTGCAAGTTACCAAACCAAACCTTCATAATATAAAATTACATCGACAATTATTGAATTCCACCAAGGGGCATTATATTCCCATAGTGTAATCGAAGAGAAAACACAATTATTAGATGAAACCCTGATTTAGGGCCTACAAATTAGGCAGCAAGAGTAAAAATTCAATAACTTGCAATGAACAAAAGATTAAGACATGAGACCAAGTGAAAAAGGAATATAATTCAGAGAGCCAACTTAATGTATCATACTTTGATCCAAATTCTTCCCTACCTATCCGTACCAACTGTTTGTTTATGAATTTCCAGAGAAATGGTTGATCTTTATTGATTTTTAATGCCAAATTAAAAAAGCTAGCATACCACCCGCCTATAAGGGATTTTGTAGGAATTCCCAGTGGTTACATTTAATTTTTGAACTAACTAGCCATTTGGGAATGGATTTACAACTTTTTACCAAAAGTTGCCAAAAGTTGCAACAACTTTTGACAAACTTTGCAATATTTTGCAATTTTGCACTCTAGATGACCAACTTGGTCCAAAATGAAATGTTATGATCTCTAATGGACCAAAACATGTAAAAAACATGAAAACATAATAAATTAACCTATTTCTAGGGCTTGGGACACTAGTTGACCAATAGTTGACTAAGGGCTTATTAATGCCAATCTTGGGACTAGGTCTTAAAAAGATGTGCCCAATATGAAACCTTTAGACAAACATGTCCTATAGACTATTATGGACTTGAGGGAGTCCAAGAATGCCAAAGGAAAACTTAGTTTTCCTTGGGTTCTCCTGGACCAAACTGCTTAGGTTATGTAATAAGTCCTAAGGGCTTGTAATGTGTCATAGGACCCATTCATAAGACTAAGGGTCATAATAGGAGGTAAGGGGTGTGAATTGATCCTAAGGGGTCATAATAGCTCCTATTATTTATGCATCCTATGACATCTTAAGGGGTGGGAGGACCCTTTCATAGGTACTAAGGGGTCAACCCATTAAGACCCATTAAGATACATAATAGGGCCTAAGGGGTCTAAATTGATCCTCATTGGTCATAAATAGGTCATAGAAACCATTAGGGTTTGTAATAGGTTGTGGGGATGACTAGTTAATGTTAAGGGGTCTTAATGCATATTGTAAGAAACTTGTAGTCCTTAATGGGTTTTATGACCCCTTATGGTACTTAAAAGGTCTTAAGGGATTTTAATACTGCCAAAGTTGTCTTAAGGGGTGGTAGGACTCATTCATAAGTACTAAGAGGTCATAATAGATCCTGCGACCCCTTAAGACCCATTAATATATATACTAGGGCTATAGTCTAGAGTCTCTAGGATGAAAATATTTTGTCTTAAGATCTAGTGGAACTAGTTTAATGTAGATTACCTACTATTTCTATAAAACGTCTTAACTAGGGTTTTTATTATGTGTTAAAAATTTAAGGTTACAATTACAAGTTATGTGTTTTAGGTATGTGGTGTGGCTTTCTCATTTGTTTTAATTTTCTATTGTACATGTGTGGTTTATACATTTTCAGAAAAAATACAAACAAATTACATCTATATATACTAAATACAAGAAAAATTAAATACATTTATTAAACTAATTTTAACATTTATGTACAATAATTTACTAAATAAATTTGACATACATGAATTTTTCATAATAAAAATAATAATAAATATAATTAAAAAAATAATAATTAAACTGAATATACTAAAAAAAAGACCTACATGAAGGTGGTGTAGACGACAAGCGAAGAGGTGCTGCTTTGAAGGGGAAAAAACATCAAATTTTATTAGAAAATAGTTAAAAATAGTTAATAATACTAAAAAATTAGAAAAAATGATGATAAAGGTTAAAAAAAAAGTTGAAAATGTCATCACCTGAAGGGATTTGGGCTAAAACAGAACGGGTTAGAGCTCTAGAATGGGATCGTGCTTAGTGAAAATGACAATAATAGTTCCAATTTTTTTTATAGTTTTGAAAATGGGGTCACGTTTGAAATGTCACCCAATTATGAAATGGGATAGAGTTTCAAACGTCACCCCATTTTGAGCAAGACCTCATTTAGCCTTGGGAACCCATGTCCTACGAGGTGACGATTTAAATTAAGGCTCAGGGTCTCGAAGCAGAACATTACCCCGCTATTTGAAAATGTCACCCCGTTTCTTGAAGTACAATTTTGGGAAAATGACTAAGTTAAAAATTTCAGCCTCAAGTGGACTCATCTTCTTTCCTACACCCACAAGATTGTACCTTTTGAGAGGTATCCTTGTGAGAGAAATTATAAAACTTATATTACAGTGACATCTTGTTAAAGAATTTACAATAATATAGATATATTAGGATCTACCTCACTTGAGGATTTCCATCACTCTTTTGTAGCTATCAGGAAACAACAAGTAAGAATGATCTGTGTAATAGAAACCTTATCTAGTTAATCATATCCTTTATAACTCAAAACAACATTCTTCACATGCCTCTTTAACACATGGCTAGACCACACCCTCTGTCTCTTCTCCTTTCTTCACCGACACATGGTCAACACAAACTTCACCATATTGTTTTTAAGTTTATATTACTCTTCTTTCTTCTTAGGTTTCCAACGCCATAGAAAACCATGTAATACCTCTTCAATCTGACCATACACTTGACTTCATATCTCATATATTTATGTCCAATTTAAAATCTACTTACCATGCCTTTCCATTCTTGGATTCAATCAATAAATTGAATTATTTTATCAATTATTTTCTTTCTTGACCAATCATCTTGCTCAGCTTTTTCTTTATACTCTCATCTCGATGATATGACCATTAAGTAATAGTTTCCAAATATCCATTTACATTCTCCAATTAGCCATGACCAATAGAATTTGACTATAACAACTATTTAAATCACTAATACCAATCAAACCATTAGTCGCAAGTATCAACTTAAAACTTTTTCAAATATTGTGGTTTAATCTTTAAAATATCTCACATCTTTTTAGCCAAATAACTCACAGTTGTAGGATTAGCATCTAGTAGCTTCAAGTAACCTCCAAAAAATAATCGAACATAAAATAATCAAACACATAGCCAAAATAATAGTCATCTTACTCTTGTTAATTGTTGTCTTAATCAATTTCAATATCTCTGATTTGCTTCACCAAACTTGACTTGTCGGTCATCAGAATTATTTAAGATTTTACATGTGACATCCAAATATGTTTCCAAATACTTCTTTGAAATGAACCTTAAGATATTTCCATTAGCATGTTGTATTCTACAATCATCATTAGAAACTCATAAAGATAATAGTTCACATCAATGAAAATACCTTAACTGGTCATTTCTCAACAATAATTGTCATGTCTCATCATTAAATCACACTCTAAATCAGTTCCTTGTTCTGCATTAGTTATGTCAACAATGTCTTGTATCCTTTTTGTAATTTCAGGTGAAAATTACACAAAAAAATAATATAAATGCCTCCTTCATATGAGGGATTTGCCCCTCTTAAATGCAAAGGAAAATTGTAATTTGATTGCAATCACTCCAACTATTAGCATGGTTGTCACTACTTAGAGAGAAAACAAGGTCAATTTTAGAGAAAAAAATCATAGTGACCAATCGTTTTACCAACAAATAATTGGCGACTTTTTTTGGGAGACAAAATTTTAGTGCATATTATTGCTCAAAAATCTAAAGGTGCCTTCTCTAGAATGAAGGTTGATGAATCTCTTTTAAATATAAAAATATTAGATCTAACATAATGGTTTGGTACAAGGGAAAACTTGAAAGTGATAGTGAAAATGATGATGAAGACTATTCACATAGAAAGAATCAAGTCCATGAGGAACCCATACAAGTTGAATTCTTGAAGATCGTTTACAGTGTCTTGCAGCTTGTAAAAAATATTCATCCTTCTTTTCTTAAAACTTTCCAAAAGATTGAAGAAACAAAAGGAGCAAAGAACTATCTTCTTTTTTGTGATCATTTACCTAAATAAGTAACGAGCAATCTAATGAAAAATAATAATTTAAGTGACACTTCTATTCCTCAACAGAATCAAATCCATGGTGATCCTAAACAAATTTAGTTTTTATAAATTTCCTATGGTAATATGCAAAATTTACAAAAGATTGAAGAAAAAGATTGAAGAAAGATTGAAGAAAAAGATGGAATTTATAAAAAAAAGGTCATATAGTCAAAGATAAATAAGATACTAAACTTGGAGTGGGAATTTAATTCACAACCCCTCTCTTTCACTTGTTATTGAACAAGATCATACTCTTCATGATGCTAAACAAATTTAATTTTTGAAGTGCTTCTATAGTGACGTGAAGGTTGATCATGATTTATGCATCATTATTTGCTTCAAATATTTAAAAAAAAATATTAAATCAAGACATGGGAAAGTGTTTGGTTTCCTTGAAACTATTGTTCCTCTACTACGAACCAATACTAAAAGAGACTCTCTGTATAATGAAGGTAGTGATGTACTGGACAATATTTCTCTCGAAGGTGAAGGTGTATTCAATAAAATACATTGTAATAAGAGTATTGATAAGGTCTCAATAGAACATCCATGTAGTCTTGAAGATGAAGTCTTTATATGTTCTCATGATGAAGCATCTCAAAGGTTTGTGAGCTTGCAAACCTTGAAAATGTAGATTTATGGTGATTGATAAGGAAAGGACTGTAAAAATTTTGGTTAACTCGTCAAGCATTTCCCTAGGTTGACTCATCAACCATTTCCCTAGGCTGACTCGTTAACCGTTTTCTTAGGTTGGCTCATCAAGAAAGTTTTTACGGTTAGGGGTTTTCTATAAGAAAAATGATGTGAGTGTTATGGCTTGTTAGACTAAAGAAGTATTAGTGTAGCATTTGCAACAGTACTGAGCTGTAAGGAATGGCTTGTTTTAATCTATTGAAATTACTGAATAATAATATTGGACTCTCTGTTTGGTGGGCATAGCCTAGGATTTGGTGAACCACCTTAAATATATGTCATCTCATTCTACTTATGTGTGCTTTATTCATTTTCATTATTGGTTATATTTCCACGTAACTATTAGATTTATGTCTTCTAATGCTAACAAAAAATGGAAGATATGAAAATGAATCACAAAATGCCCTTTTGACTTGTGTGAAACTTAAGAAAGGAAATAAAGATGAAGAAACAATAGGTCAAGAAGAGTTTCATTAAATTTCCATTTCCACTTGGTGTCTTGAGGCTTCAGATGATGACTTTCTTTGTGGAGAAGATGTCTAAAATCCCTATTAGTTAGATTCAGGGTATGAACTTATCTATATATTCTTCCAGTCAATCACTAAGTAATGAGATTCATGGTTTGATTATGTTGAAATGAAAATCACATCTCATTTTTGGAAAATGCTTATGAATTTTAATGAAAATCCTTGTGAAGTATAATTGTATTCAAAGATAGTAGAAATTTTTTCACCCGATGAACCACACAAAATGTTCCATAGCATGTATAATCACCCCATAGATATTAACGACAATAACATGGATAGAAGAAAAGTTATACATAGAGATGATGCAATGGGAGGTATGTGTTTTTCATGTATAAGTGAGACTTTTGAAAATAATCTTGAAGAATTGGACAAGGAAAGTGTTAGTGTTGATAATGCTAGAGACATTCAAAAGAATGTCCAATTACACGAAAATTCCCCTCTTGGTCATTTTTTTTCCATTTTAACGAAATATATTATCATTCTCTTGTTCATAGTGCTAACACGATGTTAGAAGAAAACAAGGATCTTTTGTTCATGAAGTGATTAGATCAATTAAAGGAAATTGTGATCTATTGCCTCATTCAAAGGAATTAGATAGTAACATGCAATTAGCATCTTACCTTGCAGTGGAACTAGGACCTAAATACATGTGTTGCGATCAAGAGATTGAAAAGTGTGGAGATGAAAAATTTATTTATGATGTTCATTCCAAGGAGTCTTCTACACATGAGTATCAATCTCGAAATAGTACTCCTCATTGTGTGGAAACATTGGAGCATGAATGTACTAAATAGGAAAAAGATATTGTGGCTTCTTACCATGACAATAATAAAATGCATAATAAAAAAGAAGCAAAGGAGGAAGGTAAACATATCCAAGAAAAATCAAATGGGAATATATTTTCAGATCCAAAATATTTCTTGGAAGGTCCAATTCGAATCATGTACATGGAAGAAAAAGAGTGTCAAGTATCAGAAGAGAATTGAGGGATCAATGATGACGGATCAAGTGTGATCCAAAAGCACAATATGTCTTATGGTACTTTTTATTCAAAATGATTACAAAAATGAGCACTCATAACCTTTTTGGTTAGAAATGCTCAAATTTCAAGCATTTCTAACCTATAATCCTAACCTGTCCATTCTCTCTAAATTTTATTTGAGCATTGAAGAAATTGTTTCAAAAAAATAGTACAACTATTTTTCAAGAGCCTTTAATGGTTTGAAAGTTAGTCTTCTCCCATTATCAAAAAAGTTTGTTCATGATTTTTTATTTCAGACCATGCACAAGATAAATTTAACTTCTCAAGAAATTTTTTTAACCTTTTATGAAAATGCAATAATAGGCTGCCTCAAAGAAATGTCAACTCAAGGAGCGAAATAAAATGATACGAAAATGTGTGAAATGAAAAATATGTTTGGTGAGGAATCTTCCAAATATTTGAATTAATGAGAATAGATACTCTCAAGAAAATCTAATTAGCGGTTGTAAAACCAAATTGCATGGCCTTGGTATCTTCTAGGTCCGTGATAATATGAGAATTTTTTTTTTTTTTTGTTTTTATATGAAAAAGCGTCAAAGTATAGAAGGAATTTATCTATCTAACTTTTATTGTACTTATAATTACCATGGTTGGTAGACATGCAGCCTAAAAGTGTAGAGCAAACAAGCCACACGAACAGTTTGATGACTGAAAGTGAAGAGTAGACAAATCACAAGAATAGTTTGATGTGTCGCCTTAAATAGATGCCATCTCATGAGAATGTAGTAATTGTATCGAATGCATAAAAATGGATTTCTTTAAAGGGCTTCAGAAACTATCAAGCTAATGCAAGTCGAGGTGTAAAGCGAGACTCCACAATCTTGCAACGATAATCCCAGTCGCGCCCAATATGAGAGCTTTTGAACACGTTAACAACAGTCGTCAAAACATAAAATAAAATTATGATCTAGCTGAAATGGATATTGAACTTAAAAGCATACACACGATGCACTATATTGTTTGTGCATTAAAGTAATGTCGTTTAATGGAATGTAGTGATAAAAAGAGTTGCAGAAATGATTTTTCGACTATTAAGCTTTCAATTAGAAAAGGGTTATGCACAAAAGGATTTTGATACAAATTCATTCAAAATTTCAGGTCAATCTGATGCACACGAGGCAACAAAACAATGTATGGACATGTATTAAAGCTTAAACATAGTATGTGAACTGTTTGAAAAAAATTGCTCCAAGCGATGTATCTCATGGAATGGGTTTCTCACAAAGTTATAATGTTATTTGAAAATGTTTTGAAAACTTTCAGAAAATATAAAGGAATGGTGTTGCTTTCAACACTGTCCTCCAAATTATACTGATTTTGTACATTTCAAAATTGCTTTTGTGATTGAAGTGTTTTTAAATTGTAGGATCATCGACAATGCACATGAACTGCTCGACAAAATGCCTTTATCAGAGTATATGAAATATTGAAGCAAAAAGCACACAAATGTTGATTTTTCAATGAATCTCTCAAGACATTGGATTAATAAAAAAGTTTGCCAATGCATCCTAACTTTGTAAGTTTTGTTCAATATATGAGGGTGTGTGTACTCCAATCACAGAGAGTGAATTACCTATATAGTTTGATCACCATGTGGTTGACCTTCACGTCCATATCTGCGAAGATATGGAGAAATCATCATTTTGTTGAACGAAGGAATTTTGGTCAGATGTTTATTTGGCAAACGCTCTCCCAGATATCATGCAACATGTAAAAGGGGGTGACATGTAATGTCATCCTTGAAGGACATATATACAAGTCATCTTAGATGAAAATGCGTCAAGCAAATGCATTGTAATAATTGAAGGATAATTATATTCACGAAAGATGAAGATGCCGAAGAGATGTAGCTAGGACACATCTTTGAAGCTA
Organism: Thuja plicata; assembly: GCA_018584345.1. NCBI lineage: Eukaryota > Viridiplantae > Streptophyta > Pinopsida > Cupressales > Cupressaceae > Thuja > Thuja plicata. The sequence goes on along the minus strand of MU223187.1, from coordinate 188,556 downwards.
AAATTATTGTTCTTTATATGAACAGGTGATTTATATATTGGAGGAAGAAATGGTGCATTATGGAGATACTTGGCATTGGCTCGGGTCATAAACAAAGTAAGAAGTTTTCAACAATGTGGTAAGAAAGGCTTAGATCAAGCACAAGAAGAGTTAAATGAAATAAAGGCTAGATACAAAACTTATCATCTCAATTTCTGATAGCCAAACGGATAATGACCAAAGAAGATCTCGACCAAAGAGATAGATGGAAGATTAAACAAGAAAGAAAGTGGCCCGATTACAAGAATGCACACATGCCACAAGTGAAATGATGGATAAGTTAGTGGATTCAAGAAAGACAGACCAGATGTTGATTGAAATATTAATGAACGGTCTGATAGAAGATGTCATGGTTGATAACAATGATGGACTTGCTGAATTATTTGCAAAGCAATTGACAACACAATTTCTGAAGATAGGAATGATGAATGAATAAATATTAGAGTTTTTAGTTTTTTTATTTAAATAAAAGTTGTTTGTATACTACTGATATAAGCTTTGTTTTTTTCAAGTTTTATCTCTTCTTTTTTTTTAAGGAAACTTGGTTGTAAATCAGCAATTTTAAATTGTTAGATAATTTTAGTTTTGTTTTTTTAGTTGTATGTTTTTTTTTGTTTTTGTTTTTCCTATTTTTCGGAAATCAATAGTCTTTAAGACAATTTTCTATTATTGCAATTATTCATTCAGATAATTCAAGCTATTCTAGTTTCTCATATGATTTTCTCTCTTAGTTGTTCAATATTTTCTCTGTGTTTTATGGTTTTTCAATTACAATATTTCAATTGGTATCAGAGAAGCTTGCATAATTTTTATTGTGGAGGTAGGAAAGTAAGAGAAGCAATTTTTTGCAGATGGATGATGGAAAAGATTTATCATTTCAGCTTCCGTTGTTTACTGGAGACAACTATGATTATTGGAGTATCAAAATGAAGATTCTTTTTGTTTCCCAAGAACTCGGGGATTTTGTTGAAATAGGATACACAGAACCAGTAAATCAAACTGCATTGAGTTCTTTGACACCACAACAAAAGACTCATTTGAAAGAAGAAAAAAAGAATGAAAACAAAACCCTTTTCTTCTTTCAATTTGCATTGGATGTTTCATTTTTCTCTCAAACTGCCATTATGAAAAAATCAAAGGATGCATGGGAAGCTCTACAAATTGCATATCAAGGTGCAAATAAAATCGTATTGGTAAGACTTCAAAATTTTCAAAGAGAATTTGAAAATTTGAGGATATAAGGATCTAAGTCCATTCATGAATTTATTACTAGGGCTCAAGGTATTGTGAAACAAATCAGGACTCAAGGATAAAATATAATAGAAAACATTTTTATAGAAAAGAGTTTTAGAACTCTTCCTCCTAAATTTGATCCAGTGGTTATAGTCATTGAAGAAACCAAGAATCTAACTATTTTCAAAGTTGCAAAGTTAATTAGTTCTTTAAAGTCTTCTGTGAATATTGCAAAAAAAATCTAAATCTCCTCCCTCTAATACTCCTAAATGTCAAGTTGAATCTTCTTCTAATAGTAGAAGACAAGGAAGAGGTAGAGGAAGAGGAAAAAATTCTATGAATCGAAGCAGTATCCATGTAGATACTGTGAAAAGTATGGTCTCTATGAATCTGAATGCAGAAAGAAGAAATCTAACTTGAATAAGTCAAGAGACAATTATACTAAGTCATTTGTTGATGCACCAAATTCAACATTCTTTGTATCCAATTTGGTAGAAGAAAACCAAGAGGATGTCTGGTTTTTGGACATTGGTTGCTATATTCACATGACAGGTAAATATGATCTTTTTGTTGATTTAGATGATTCAATGAGGAATAAAGTTAATTTTGGAGATGATAAGGATGTTGTTGTCATTGGAAAAGGTACCCTTGCAGTCAAGACTAAGCGAGGAGAAACTACCCATATTCATAATACTTTTCTTGTGTCAAAGTTACAACAAAGTATTTTTAGTATTTGGCATCTTGTAGAAACAAACTACAAAGTAGTCTATGAAGATAAATAATGAAAAATATTTAACAAATCTAACAATCATCATATTTTAGCAAAGACTTATATTACTGGAAAATCTTTTTTTACTCTCAGATTGGTTTCTAGTAAGTTGCATGCACCCAAATCAGCCATAGATGATTCATGCTTATGGCATCAATGATATGGTCATCTAAATTTTCATGGGCTAACCTTATTGAATATGAAGAATATGGTGAGAGGGCTTCTTGCAATCAAAGAAAAAGAAGTTCATTCTTAAGTTCATCAAGATATTTTTAGTGAACAAATCTTGGAGAGCCTAATCTCTTCTAGAGCTTGTGCATACTGATATTTGTGGTGACATGCAAGTGGAATCATTTGGTAAGAACCTTTATGTTTTTACTTTCATTAATGATTGCTCTTGCCACACTTGGGTTTATTTTCTTAAGAGGAATATTGAAGCCTTTGAATGCTCTAATAATTTTAAAGCATTGGTTGAAAAGAAAAGCAGATATATTTTCAAAATACTCAGAGAAGTTAGAGGGGGAGAATTTACTTCTTATAAGTTTTCTAGTTTTTGTATAAAGAATGGCATATAGGGAAAATTTAAGACAACATATACACCTCTGCAAAATGGTATTCCTGAATGAAGGAATTGTACAATTATAAAAATTTCACGAAGTATGATTCAAGAAAAAAACCTTCTAAATAATTTTTAGGAAGAATAAGTTATTACTACTGTATATATATTCTTAATTGTAGTCCCAAAAAATTAGTTAAAAGTATCACTCTAAAGGAATCTTGGAGTGGTCAAAAGTCTGTTGTGGCTCATCTTCGAGTCTTTGGTTACTTTGCATATGTGGATGTTCTAGTTCAAAAGAGGAAATTGTTTTATGTCAAATCCCAACATTATATCTTTGTGGGATATTCTACTCCAAGTAAAGGATATAGATTCTACAATCCTGACATAAAGCAATGGCTTGTTAGTCGAGATGTGATTTTTGATGAATGAGGAGTATGGTAGTGGAAAGATGTTGTGTATAAAAATCCATCCATATTCATCAACATGAAAGATAATAGTGCTCCTCCTCTCCCCATAAGCTCAAGTGAAAGTTAAAGCTCCAGCTCTAGTCCTCCAAGTTAATCTGCTTCTTGTAGTAGTTCCAAATCAAGTGAGGAGACACCTCCACCATCACCTCTAGAATCAACTCTAAGAAAGGTACAAAGTATGGTTGATATTTATTAGAGGAGTGAAAATATAAATCTTGTTGTTAATTTTTCTTTGTTTGGTCCCATTAAATTTGAACTCTTTGTGTATGAAGCAGAAGTGAAAGAACCAATATGGGTTAATACTATGAATGATGAGATGAATTCCATTAAGAAGAATAATAATTGGGAATTAGTTCAACTTCCCAAAGAGAAGTAGGTGATTGGTGTGAAAAGGATATATAAAGTCAAGTATCATGCAAATGGTTCACTAGAATGACATGAAGCAAGATTTGTTTCCAAGGGATTTGTCAAAACTCATTGAGTAGATAAAGCAGAAAAATTTACTCCTGTGGCTGGACTTTATACAGTCAAGATTATATTTACTATTGCAGGACAATACAAGTGGTAAATAATTTAGATGGATGTAAAATCAACATTCTTAAATGGTTTTATAGATAATGAAGTTACTATGGAACAACCTATGAGTTATTGATGCAATACATTCCAGGCATACAAGCCTGATTGGAACCTTCAATAGGTTATCTTTTTATATGATCTAGCGAGAACACCAACTACATGAACCTACTATAGGTACTTTCTTTCGTCCGATCTATAGTTTAGATTCCTATAGGTGCTAAAGTTCAATTAAATGTTCTCTTATATTCTATCTCTCTTTGGAAATAAATTACAAGTGTTATTAAAGCCTTCACAAACATCTAGTTGGCCAAGAAAGATTACATTTTCTAATGTAGAGAAAACATATTACAAAAAATAGGTTAAGACCCAAATTATAAGGATCTTCCTCCAATGAATGAAATAAATATCATGTTCCCTCAAGTAGGTCAGTAACACATGTAAAATCATAAAGAAATGAGTCGTTAAGCTTCATCGATCAAGAAAACCTTTTTGAGATCAGAAACATCACGAAATAGTCAAAAAACATGAAGAACAAGAGAGTCATGCCAAGAATATGCAATATCTCATGTGAGAAGAAACCGATTTATGAACGAACCTAGGAGAAGGTCTAGCATGGTCCCAAAAAATTGTTGTATGGATCACATGGATAGAGAACCCAAATGTAAAAATCATAGAAAGAAATAGAGAGACTGATCAAACATGAAAAACAAGAAAGACAACTATTTTTGGTTGATGTGATATTTCCAAGATCCCAAGATTCTCCTACATCAGACAATCGGGGTTAATTGAAAAGTGGGCCTCTCACTTTGCTAGGGCCAAAGAAATACAAAAATGGTCAACCTGAGCCTCAGAAATCCCTGAAGAATCTCCCACTGGTTTGTTCTTTTATTTGACAAGATACTCCAGATATTGCCTACCTCTTGTACTTCTACCAACTTTTCTATTCAAAACTTCCTCTATTTGAGCCATCTTCTTCTTAGGATATTATTGTTCAAAATTTGATTCATAACCGCTACTAAAATTTGGTTTCTTGATAATCATAGAAATCAAAAAAATTTAATATAGGTGATATATCCATATCTTGTTTTAACTCCACTTCATATGCATTCCATGAATTAAATATACTCAAGATAGTACAAGGTCCAAATTTCTTCATCCTCAACGTGTTATAAGTTCCAATAGGAAATCTACCCTTCTGTAAGTATACCAGGACTCATCTCCTACTACAAATTCTTTAGGTCTTCACTTCCTATGTTCTCTCTCCTTATAATTTTTATTAATTTTCTTTAAATGTTGGCTAGATCATTCATGTAATGACTTCATAAATTCTACAAATTATTCTCCTTCAACACTCTTCTTAACGTCACGGGTAATATCTCTCAATTCTTCCAATCCCTTATGATTGAAACTAGTAACTATCTCAAATTGTGTTTTCATGTACTCCTATTTATAGAACTATTATATGAAAACTCTTCTTGATGCAACACTAAATCCCAATTCCTTGTCTTGTCTCTAACTAAACATTTTCACAAGTTTCCTAAACTTTTGTTCACAAGCTCAGTCTATACATCAGTATGTACGTAGATTAAAATTAGAACAACACTTCAAATCATTCTTCATCTTCCTCCAAAGTGTTCTCCAAAATAGCCAACGAACTTACTATCCCAGTAAAAAATAATTCTTTTAGGTAATCCGTGCAATCTAATAATTTCCTTGAAAAATAGATCTGACATGCATTGCATTTATAGTCTTCTTACAAGGTATGAAATGTTTCATCTTAGAAAATATATCTAGAACCAAAAAAATTGAATCATGATCTCTTTTTGTCCTTGGAAAACCAAGTACAAAATCCATGTTGATATATTTCCAAGCTTTGATTGGTACTATCAAAGGTGTATACAATCCCATATTCTAACTACTACCTTTCGTAACTTAACACACTTTGCAATGTTGAAATTTTTTTCATAAATCCTTCTGAACTTGTGGCCAAAGTAATTATCACTCACCAAAGGTACTATCTTACCAATGCCAAAATATCCTACTAATCCTCCACTATGTTTCTCCTTTATTAGATTATCTCTCATAGAACTTCTAGGCATACATAAATGACTTCCTTTGAACAACATCCCATCTTGAATAAAATAATATAACCACTTACTTATGTCTACAACAATTAGATCATTGTAATCTTTCCAAGGTTTAGTGAAGTCGGGAACATCGTCTTGCAATTTTTAAACTCCTCAAATCTCAATATTGCAATCTTCATTTCAATCTAAAAATTCCTTCTCATACTCAAAGCATTAGTAACTCTATTTGACACACCACTCTTATGTTTCAACACAAAGGTATAGCTTTGTATGAACTCAACCCATCTCATATGTATCTGATTTAGCTTACCTTGGCTGCTCAAGTACTTCAAGGCTTTATGACCAGTATATAGTACAAAATCCCTAGGTAACAAATAATATCTCCATTTCTTCAAGGTTTGTATTGTGGCATAAAATTCCTAATCATACACGGAATATATTCTTTAAGCATCATTAGACATTTCATTCAAATATGCGACAGGTATCCCTTCTTGACAATGAACAACTCCAATTATATTTCCATTGGGATCAAAATCTACTAGAAATACCTTGTTCAAAGAAGGTAAATATAATATTGGTTGTTTTGTCACCTTCATCTTTAGCCAATCAAAAAACATTTTTATTCCATGTGTCCATTTGAATTTCTTCCTAACTTCCCACATAGTTTTATTCATTGGTCCACAAATTGACATAAAGTTAATGATGATGTTAGAAACATTAAAGAAAATGGAAATGAACTTAGGAAAGAATCCAAGAGAGTGAGCAAGAGTAATAATTTTACCGAATACAGAGAGAGAGAGAGAGAGAGAGAGAGAGAGAGAGAGAGAGAGAGAGAGAGAGAGAGAGAGAGAGAGAGAGAGAGCG
>MU223187.1:164706-181709 GCA_018584345.1 Thuja plicata | reverse complement strand
CTTAAGGAGGAATATCTAATTTCCTTATTAAAGGAATTACAAATATGAGACAAGACCTTGGTTTATAAAATACCAAGGAAATATTATAATTCTAACATCCCCCTTTAATCTTTACTTGGGGAGATGAGATAAATAGGTATCACAGCCAAATGTTTACAATGATTTTGAGATGTTTCTTTTGAAAGAGTCTTTAGTATATTGTTGAAAACTTGATCATCATGCATTTTTTCAACTAGAACTGTGGAGTTTGAATGGTATATAAGAATGTTTTCTAAGTGGATAGCACTTTGAAAATTGAAAGGTGTAGTTTCTTGCGGAGGGGGCCCAAATGTTCAAGTGACCATTGAGATTCTTGAGATGCATTTATACATTTTGTATATTCATTTCCAGTATAAAATAGAGGTGGAGCATGATCAACACCAGAGCCTGGAATAAGTCAAGAACCACTAGTATAGCTCCCATCTTGGGGATCTCCTATTGCTGAATCAGTAACACTTTGGAAAGTAAAATCATATTGTGAATCGTTAGTCATAGAATCAGAAATGCAATCTTGAGTTGAATAAAACAAATTTGTAATGTATTCATCATAATATGAAGAGTTGAGAGGAGTAGAGATAGTATAAGCATCACCATTATTATCAGTATCCTCCACAAAAAAACATAGGATTACTATTATCATCATGAATTTCATCTTGAGTAATAAAAATATCTTGCAAAGTAACATTAAGAAAGTTAGAAATGATTTCCTCTTCTTGTTCAAGAATATCATCAACATTAGAGGACGAATCATCAAATTACATTGCATCATAAGGGGAGAGAGTATAATCACTTTAAGTAGGAAGATAGTAATCAAGGGGGCTATTCCAAGAGTAGCCATCATCATATGGTTTATCCCAAATAGTAGTATCATCATAGTGAGAAGTAGACATCCCATGCCGAATATTAAAAGCACAACGAGTATTATTATTATTACGAGATTTAGGAGTAGATGACTTCTCATGTTTGAGTTTATTAAAAAAAAGTAGTGATCACGTGACCAACTTTCCCACAATAATTGCAATGCAAATAATTATTACTATTATTATAACCATTAGGATGATTATTATAACTTGATCTATTATTATGCGATCTAGACATGAAAGAATTTTAATTAGTTATAAGTGTCCCTAATTTAATTAATTTAGCCTCTTCTTGACGTAAAAGTGTTTGAAAGATAACATAAGTTAATTGATTTGCTAACAAAGGAAGAGATAATTGAGAATTAATATTAGTAATGAATTTCTAAAATTGTCTAGGAAGGCATTTTTTTAAGATGATATGAATTAAATGAATATCAGATAATGTTATTCCTAAACCATTTAATTGACTTCGAATAGAAACAAATTTAAGAAAAAACTCATCCATAGTTGAGAAATTTGTATACTTGAGATCCTCCAATTGATCTTGGAGTTGAATCTTTCAAGATTCATTAGCCCTGTCAAATGTGTTTTGAAAAATTGCCCAAGCTGCAGGTGCTTGTTAATCTCTAAGTTCTGTTGATGATTAGTGACCAACACTTAGTCATCCACTTAGGTAGTTTTAGTTGGCTATCACTGTGGCCGAGCTAAAACTATGCAAGGCCGAGCAACATTGCTGAGTAGTTTTTCAGTTTGCCTAGTTACATTGCCGAGCCGAGTAGGATATAGAGATGTTAACTGCCAAGTAACAGAGAAGTCAAGTGCCGAGCAGAGAAGTTTTTGTATAAATGTCTGAAATGATTCAAAATTTGAGGATAAGTTATGTGGCCAACTTGTATAAGATTTTTGGGCCGACTTATGTATGCATTTAATATTTTTCTACAGAGTTAATTATGCATTTAATTGTTTTATCCTATGCATGATCTATTGTAAACATTAATTGTAATACCATCAAGGTATGGGTATTAGATCTTGATCGTTGATCTAGCTATCGCGATCAAACTTGAACAAATATATTACATTGCTTCTATAGCCTATTTTTTATGTGTGTAAGAAGAGAGAAGACGGAGAGTGTGGTGACTGCATTTTGAAGCAAAATGCACACAGGGTTATTTTTTTAAGAAGCGGAGATCAAGAAGAGTGACAACAGAGTAAAGTTATATCAGATTATGAGATCATAGAAGGTACTAGAAAGAGGAGATCTATCATCAGCATTAGAGTGCATAACAAAGGATCAATACTTGAGACATTCTAATCATTGTATTAGGTGAAAATCTCTTAACAAAGTGGTTCTAGCAGACATTTCTTTATCTCCTAATAGAGTGCTTACTTTATTGTAAGTTGAAATCCTTTCACAAGGTAGATTGTAATAATATTTAGCTCTTAACCGAACAAACCTTTAACAGGGTAGATTACATTTTGTAATCAACATTTGTAGCCTTAACAGGTACACTTTATTACTCCAGTAGTGGAGAATTTTTTAGGTGTCATCCCCACCCTAGTTTTACCTATTTGGGTTTCTGGGTTACCAATTTCTTGTGTTATGTGTTATTTATTTCATGGTGTGGATGCTATCTGAGATTACATTAGAATAATATATGTATGAATGTGGATCAGTTTATTTTAAGTGTTTAAATATAAATATATGATTTACCCCCCCTCTCAGTATCTTGCTTTCCCATTATTGTATTTCCAACAATTGGTATCAGAGCTCAGTTCTCTAAAAAGGTCATAATCAGCTTGAGAATACAGATCTTGAGATAGAGATCTACAAGATGGGTAAAGTCATTGAGAATCAAAAGATTGATATTCAGCTAGCACTACAACATCTTGAGATAGCAAGACAGGAAATAAAGAAGTCCTTGACTGCAAGGAAATATTTGGCCAAAAAAATGAATGACACTCATTATCAGGAAGAGGACACCACAAATCTATTTCAGAATGGAGATTCTACTAAGAGCGATTCAGCAATAGCAGATCTACTGGAAAAGAACAATGCACTATGTGAATAAGTCAGAATCTTGAAAAAGGAACAAGAAGCCCAATCAATAAGAATGTGTGAAGTTGTTGAATAGAAAAGGAAAGCCAAAGATGACAAGGATATGGTAGAAGAAGACAAAATAATGATGACTACGAGACTTGATGAAAGAACACATGATGTACAAACAATGACAGTCAATCAAGTAGACATGGAAAATCAACTACTACTTGTGAATCAGGAGATCAGTAGGAAAGACTTGGAGATTGTAAATCTTAGATCTGAGAATAGTCAGTTGAAAGATGAATTGAGATATGAGAAATAACTTCATAACAGAGTGAATGATCCCAATGTAGCTATGAGCTACTTTGAACAACTGGTGGAAGCATCAAGAAGACCTAAATATTCTTCTGGATTAGGTCACACTAAACAACATACAACCATTGAAGATGTAGAATCATCTAAGACAGGTGAAAGAAGGTATGCAAAGCCAAGAAACAACAAACCTGTTTGCCACGACTGTGGGAAACCAAGTCATACAACAAACATTTACCGAAGCAAGAATGGTAAGTCCAATCTGAAAACTAACTTTAATGGTTACTGCTTTAACTATAATAAGTTTGGACATCAAGCACATGAATGTAAGACAAAGGAAAGTAAAACACCTAGAATCAATGGTAATTTCTATAACTATCACAAATATGGTCATAGAGCACAAGATTGCAGATCAAAAGGTAAACAACATTGGACATCAAAGGCACAAGACAAATCATCAAGAAAAGGAAATACTTACAATTGGGATTACAATACATGGCATAGGTGTCATTACTGTGGTGAGTATGGACATGTTCCAGAAAATTGCATGACACATTTCAGAGGAAATTCTAAAAGTTGGATGAATGGAAGCCTAGTTTGTCAAAGTTGTTTGAAAATTGGTCATACATGGAAATATTGTAAGATGAGGGTACCTGCTCCTACTGTTGAGAAAATTAGAGCACAGATGAACAAGACATGGGTTAAGAAGTTTGAACCATGTAGCAGTGAAGCTAGTCAAGCCTAGGTCACCCAATCCAATGGATCAGGTGATCACATCATCTCCAACTAAGAAAAAGAGGTATGTAAGGAACTGCATCTAAAATTCTTATCTTACATCAGTTCCTAACATGAAATGTACCAAAGTCCATATTTACATATGTTAAGATGCACCAGGACATATTTTTGAAGACAAATGCTGAGATGAGCCAATTGCACTATAGGTGCCAAGCATAAATCATGGACACTAAGGCCGAGTTCTTTAGTGAGTGCCAAGTTTTGTTGGTCGAGTAAGTTTTATGGTGGCCAATTTTAGTAAGCCAAGTGGGATGCTAGTTGTGTTAAAGCCGACGACAGCTGGCTTGCACTAACTCAATGGATAGAACATTCATTGCTTACCTACCTTGACCTTTCAATGTCTATAAAGGATGAACAGTTGACACTTCATTTTTACCTTGCGGTTTTTACTCTTTACAGAGCGATTGAAGTAATTTACAGAATTGATCTTAACAAAGTTAGCATCAAAGATTTCATCAGTGTGTCATCGGCAATCCTAAGGTGAACAGTGCAAAGAGATACTTGTCGAGGTACTCTATTCTTCATCTTTCAAACCCTAATTTCAATATTATGGCTTCAAGTTCATCTGCACTAGCTAAGAGTATGGACGGAGAACAACAACAAATTCAGTTAGTACAGAGTGATGAATGTGAACCTCTCAACTTTTGAGCCGTTCCTGAAAGTGCAATTCAGAGTGATTTAATGGGAGCCCTCTCATCTATTCCACCTAAGGTACTTATGATCCATGATGTTCGATCATGTTATATGGTTAAGATTGGTGAAGTATGTGATAGTGAATTGAGGAAATCCTACAGCAAATTGTGTGTCAATGGAGTTCTGAAGGCAGAATTCAAACATTTAGCAGATAAAGGGTTAACTCGTGCCCTATATTTTCCACAATGTTTCAAAGATGAATGGATTAAGGTTATCCTTAGCTGAGTTCATGACATGTGTATGTGGTTGGATAATGGAACAGTCAAGATTACCAAAAGCATAATTCATTGAGTGACTGGATATCCTGTAGTGAACAAAAAATGAACAATGAGGGATAATAGCAAAGAAGAAATTACATTGAACATTGGAGCCGTATGGAAAAATAGAGGTATGACTATCTCTACAATTATAGATCTAGAACATGATTTTGGAGTAAGAGTAATAGCACATAAGTTCTATCAGTCAAGCCGATTGGATAGTGTTTCATGTATAGCTGTTGACCAGGCATGGAAAATTGTCAAGAAGAATCATATATATGATCTTTTCGAGCTACAGTAGACACAATTAGTCGAGAACCTAGCATCAATCATAAAGGCTAAAAGCTCATCATGTCAGATTGGTTCCTTACTAGTTTGTATATTTTTCTACATTCAGGATACATTTCTACACTGGGAAATATTGTTTGGAAAAAGGATAGACCCATTACAGTTCAGATTAGTGAATGTATTGAGAAAATAGGAAGTAATTTCAATAGCATTATGGGGAGCTATTTTTTAGAATTCAAGAAGAGAATGAGATTAAGAACTAGGATTCCTAGGTCACTAGTGGAGAAGCACTATGAAGAAATCTATTTTCTAGTTGACACAGATAACACTTATATCCAGGCTGTGACACCAAGGATAACATGCTTAGAACCATTTCCATATGAAATTAACATTGATGAAGCACCAAATGCCATCATTGCACTCCTAGCTGAGGCAATTGATACCACAACAGAGAGATCTAGAAATTTTGATGAACCCAAAGCTAAAATTTCTAGAATCTTGAATGAGGGAACTATGGAGAGGAAAAGAAAGAAGATTGTGAAAAATCTGAAGAAAATGGTTGGTTTAGGTAGTGATGAAGAACCTAAGGATGCACCTTTAGGCCTGACCACTAGAAAAGGTGAGGATATATCTACAGAAGAGGAAGTGAGTGCATCAGAAGAGGTCACTAAGAAAGATAAGATTAAAAGACCATCAATTGTCATAGTAACCAAGCCGAGAAAAGCCAAACCTAAGGTTACACCTCCTGTAGCTAATCATCCGAGGACTAGAGAATCAACTGTTACTTCTCCAACAGAAGTACAAACAAAATTATATGGAAAGAGGAAGGTTGCAGAAAGAAGTTCTGGAAAGGAAGCTAAGATTGCTCCTAAGGCTGAGCCGAGTAAGCCAGCAAAGAGACCAAGAAGGAAACTAATTTTGGGGACAGATAGTGATGAGGAAAAGATAGAAATTGATGAACCCAACAACATACCTACAACACAATTTAAGAAACCAGCTAGTATTGATGAGGTATGTGACACTTTGAGGAATTTAGCAGGGTTAGCAACTTTTAAGTCCATTAAGCATGAGAAATTGAATAATGTGGATAGGCACAAAGTTCAGGAAGGACTCTTGGGTATGATGAGTACTTTCAAGTTTACTCATACAGAGATAGGAAATCATGTGCCAAATGAAATATATGATTTTCTATCAAACAAATGGGAATTTGCACTTACCACAGAGAGACAAATCAGGGAAGGAACTCTAGCCAAAGTAATACCTGAGTTAACTTCAAAACAAAGAGCCAAATTCATTGAGGATTACAAGCATAGATTTGTTCCTAAAATCATAGGCTATGATGTTCTGAAAAATGATATTGAAGGTGTAGTACAACAAAGAACAAGGATTTGGAAGGAAATTTTTTGACTGGCCGTTCCAAAAGATAAGAAATCTAGTGAAGGGACATCTGAGAAAAAGACAAAAGAAGTTGAAGTGAAGACTACCACTGAGCCACAGATAACTCAAGATCAAATTGCCATTGAACATAACAAGACCAAAGTTGCATTAGACTCAACTAATTATGTTGATCTAACTACAGACATTCCTATGGATTTTATAGTTGATGATCCAAGCAATTTGAATGTCGAGGAACAAGATATTTCGAGTGGTAAATACACTAATTCACCTATTAAGGCAACTGATACTAAATAAGGAAAGACCGTATCATCTGATGAGATAATTAAAGTTGTCAATGATCAGAAAGGTGAAGAGAAACAACAAACAAATGCACAAGAGGTAACTTCGTAGAATCCACCTATTTTAGAGGTTGTGAAAAAAGATTTAGATAGTGGAGTAGTGATAACAGATACTATTGATAAGCCTAAAGAAGAAGAGGCAATGCAAGTGTTGGTTGATCTACCACACTTAGCATCATCCACTCCCACTGGTCCTAAAACTGGGAGTATGCCGAACCCATAGATAATATTGACAGAATTAAAGGAGGCAATGGACATTGACAATGTCAAAGGGAAAGGTATTATGCTACTGAGCATAAGTTCTCCAGAGTTGAAGAAAAATAAAATTATGAAGAAGAAGTCTCAAATTCTAGATGCAACATTAGATGAAGTAATTCTAATTCCAAAATGGGATCCCAATGAATTATCTTTTGAACAAATAGGGACTCTTCAAGAATTACTTAAGAGGAAGAAGAGATAGGAAGAGATGAAGATAGAACAAAAGAAAACGCAGGTGTTTCATGACATCAAAGACATATTTGCAAAGGCTTTTGAATTAGAGGATGAAATGCCTCAAGCTCCAATTATTGATTAGCTAGTCAGGATTGTACAGAAGGTAACTAGTGATGACATAGACAGTGATGAAAAGATTCTACAATGGTCCAGGAGAAGATTTGAGAGCAAAGTTCTAGAGAAAATCTCAGAAGAGATTGCCACAAAACAGGTTGAACTTTATATTCTTGTAGAAACTTTAGAGAAAGTTACAACCAATGTTTATTCTTTGTACAGAAAATTATGTGATGTTGAATTTTTCACAAAGGATAATCTATAGCTTGTGGAGAAGCTACAGTTAGATTTAAGATCAACTGGCACTACTGTGGGTAAAGATGCTACTTCTAGTTCTTTCCATTTTACTAAGTTGATCAATGCACAACGGAAAATAGCTGAACTTATGGCTGAAGATGGTCAGATAAGGGCCAAATTGATAACTATTTAGACAAGCCTGTTGCCTCACTTGGAGGTAATATAGAAGGAACTTTCAATTGCAAAGGAGTTATCGCAGAGCAATGCAAATCTATCAACTGCAGAAAGTTTAGTGAGTCTAGCTGCTAAGCTAAAAATAAAATTGGAATTTATGAAGATTGCTAGGGAAAGTTAGGATACTACATTTGAATCCACCCTGCAGCTTCATAAACAATTTTTGGATAAGTACAACTTAACCCCGCCAATAATCAGTGATAAAAACAAGGGGGAAATTGGTAAGGAAATTGGAAAGGATATAGCATGATACATCAGTACATAATAGGTACACTTGTATATAACTTTTGAAGGCATGTAAACTTTTTGTATGGATTATTTCTGAGTATATTCCTAGGGGGAGTACTTAGTGTACTTAGGCAATATTTTGATGAAATGAACAGAAGTAATGATAAGTTTGTTTTTGCCACTAATATCAAAGGGGGAGATTGTTAATATCTAAGTTCTATTGATGATTAGTGACCAACACTTAGTCATTCACTTAGGCAATTTTAGTTGGCTATCACTGTGGGTGAGCTAAAACTATGCAAGGCCGAGCAACATTGCCGAGCGATTTTTTAGTTTGCCTAGTTACATTTTCGATCTGAGTTACATTGCTGAACTGAGTAGGATACAAAGATGTTAAGTGCCGAGTAATAGAGAAGTCAAGTGCTGAGCAGAGAAGTTTTTGTATACATGTCAGGAATGATTCAAACTTTGAGGATAAGTGATTTGGCCGACTTGTATAAGCATTTTGGGCTGACTTATGTATGCATTTAATATTTTTCTACCGAGTTAATTATGCATTTAATTGTTTTATCCTATGCATGATCTATTGTAAACATAAATTGTAATACCATCAAGGTATGGGTATTAGATCTTGATCATTGATCTAGATCTCGCGATCAGACTTGAACAGATATATTAGATTTCTTCTAATTACTTTTTTTATGTGTGTAAGAAGAGAGAAGATGAAGAGTGTGGTGACTACATTTTTAAGCGAAATGCATAGAGGGTTATTTTGTTAAGAAGCAGAGATCAAGCAGAGTGACAACACAGTGAACAATAGAGTAAATTTATATCAAATTATGAGATCATAGAAGGTATTGGAAAGAGGAGATCCATTATCAGCATCAGAGTGCATAAAGAAGGATCAATACTTGAGACATTCTAATCATTGTATCAGGTGAAAATCTCTTAACAGAGTGGTTCTAGCAGACCTTTCTTTATCATCAAATAGAGTGCTTAGTTTATTGTAAGTTGAAATCCTTGTACAGGGTAGATTGTAATGATCTTTATCTCTTAACCAGGTAGACCTTTAATAGGGTAGATTACATTTTTTAATCAACATTTGTATCCTTAATAGGAACACTTTATTATTGCAGTGGTGGAGAATTTTGTGGGTGTCATCCCCACCCCAGTTTTACCTATTTGGGTTTCTGGGTTACCAAGTTCTTGTGTTATGTGTTATTTTTTTCATTGTGTGGATGCTATCTAAGATTACATTAGATTCATATATGTATGAATGTGGATCAGTTTGTTTTAAGTGTTTAAGTTTGAAGATCTGATTCACCCCCCCTCTCAGTATCTTGCTTTCCTATTATTGTATTTCCAACAATGCTTCAGTATAATGGTGATTAAGACATATAAATATGGATTTAAGGAAATACCTACAAGGTCAAGTGCCTCATCATTTTTATCATTGCATTTATTTTTAACTATTTGAGGTACAAAAGGAGGAGGAACAGAAGTGGAGTTAGTTGCAACATCAATAATATGTCGGTAATGAAAGAGAAAAGTCATATGAGTTTTCCATGCATAATAATTGGAACTTGTTAATTTAATCTCAAGAATTATAATGTCAAAATTATGAATTAAAATAAAATTAAATACAAGTTGTAGTATACAACAATGAACCCAAAAAAGCAGGTTAACGCGATTAGTAAACGCCAATATGCAAAAAAAATTAGCTATTGAAAATATTTAAATTTTTTTGATAAACTGATGAAACAAATTTTAATTGCAATAAAATAATGAATTAGCAATTGAATAAATTTTGAAATGATAAAATGAAAGTGGGTTTAGGATGATTTTAAAAAAATTCAAGTGAAAAGATTTGTATAATCGTTTAAACTTTTTGTTAATTAAATAATTTTGAATAAATTTGGAGTAAAGTTTAAAAAAAGGTATATTTAAATAAATTTGAATGAAATTTGATAAAACTAAAAAAAAAAACTCATGATTAACCTATAGATGAAACAAAAAATGTTAGAATAAAGTTACAAATGGAGAATGATTTACTATAAATAAGAAACGTTATAATGAATATGAAGAAAAAATAATTAAAAATCTACAAATAAATAATGATAACCTGCAAAGAACCATTAAGATAATGATTGAGCTTTTTAAAATAATACCAACTTACATAAAAAAGAAGAAGAATGAAATAAATGTTGTCACTGACAGAGCTAAAAATGAGGGCAGAGTTAAACCCCTACACAACACTCCCACCTAAGAGCTACGATTTGAGGAGGTTGTGTGAGCACCAAGAGGATAGAGGGGGGAAAGAAAGCTACGTGAGAGCAGCTCTGACTGCTTGAAAGAAGGGAGGGGTGGAGTTGTTGCATGAGTAGTAGAGGAAGCAAAAAAAAAGATGAAAAGTTGCACAATGAAGCAGGGAGGAAGCTAATGATATATGTATAGGATAACAAGGACTAGGATGAAAGGGAATGGGCAGTACAGGTAAGAAAGAATATGATGCACAAGAAAATGAGATAAGAAGATAGCGAACGAGTGCTAATTAGTCTATGCAAGTAGAGACATAGTTGTGCAACAACATATGCTACACACCAACATATAAGGTTGCGCACCAATATATAAAGAGGGGAGAAACGGGAAACACATAAGAGAATAGATGTATTTTAAATGCTAGGAAAGGAAAATAAATGTCAAATGCTAATATGTTGTGAGTTGGAAGAAGTAGCTTGCTACACAGGGGAAAGGTAAGTTTTTTTAAAACTGCAAAGGGCAGTGCAAATGAGGAGCAGTTGCGCAAAGAAAACAAGGAGAGGCCTGCGAAGACAAAAAGGAGTGCGTGAGATAGAGATGGTGCAAAATGCAAGGTAAGGCTGCACTAGAAGTTAGAATGGGCTACGCAATGATAGAAATATGCAGTGTTTGATGCATGGAAGAGAGATAAGGACAGTAAGGAGCATCTTGCTTGCTTGCTACAATGAAACACAAATAGTGTAGAGTCAGAGGTTTGTGATATTATAAATGTTGTGCTTGACTGCAATAAATAACATAGATATAAATTTTGTTTATAATCATCACCAATAAATTTTATGAAGAGAACACAATAAGATGAAATCCTGCATAGATAAATAGTTACAGATATATAAGGAAAAAATGGAGATATAAACAAAAAAGAGATCTGTAAACTGGATATATGAAACCCTGCCGAAAACTAGAGATTAGTTTGTAGACAAACTGAGAATCTAAAGAGAAAATACAAAACAAGAAAATCTGAAATCCCTTTCAGTTTCCCAACAAAGGGTAAAAATAAAAATATAAACTAGATGAATAATAAAATAAATTGGGTTTGCCGGTGAACTAGCCAAACCCAAAAAAAAATTCAAAAAACCTACAACCACTCAAACAAGGATTAGTGGCTCTGATGCCATGTTAGAAACATTAAAGAAAATTGAAATGAACTTAGGAAAGAATCCAAGAGAGTGAGAAAGAGCTTGACTGCAATAAATAACATAGATATAAATGTTGTTTATAATCATCACCAAGAAATTTTATGAAGAGAACACGATAAGATGAAAGCCTGCAGAGATAAATAGTTATAGATATATAAGGAAAAAATAGAGATATAAACAACAAAGAGATCTGTAAACCGGATGTATGAAACACTGCAGAAAACTAGAGATTAAAATTTGTAGACAAACTAAAAATCAAAGAAATGCCTGCATGCAGAGATGTTAGAGCTGGAAAAAAATGTTAGAATTATATTTTAATATCGATCTAAAGAGAAAATACAGAACAAGAAAATCTGAAATCCCTTTTGGTTGACCAACAAAGGGTAAAAAGAAAATTATAATCTAGATGAATAATAAAATAAATTGGGTTTGTCAGTGAACCAACCAAACCCAAAAAAAATTCAAAAAACCTACAACCACTCAAACAAGCATTAGTGGCTCTGATGCCATGTTAGAAACATTAAAGAAAATGGAAATGAACTGAGGAAAGAATCCAAGAGAGTGAGTAAGATTAATAATTTTACCAGAGAGAGAGAGAGAGAGATCAAACACCAAATTCACCAAAATGCTTCAAGACCAACACAAGAACTCAAGAATTTTTAAAGGGGAAAATAAATAAAAAACCCCTTGTGTATAATATGCATCACGCACAAAGCCTAAAGAAGATGAGAGAAAGAGAGAAATAAACTCACTACAATAATGAGAGCATGTTTGAGAATGTGAGGAGAAGTGAGAGAATAGATAAGATTATTCAACTTGTGAGAACCAACTTACAACCCCTATGAGAATCCTAATAATTGTGTGAGAACCATCTCTTAAGTAGATATGAGTGGAGGAGTTTTCATGTAACTCCCATACTTTATGTGTGCCACATTCACATTGGGTGTGTGTCATATGTAGGAATCCTCTTAAGGAGGAATATCTAATTTCCTTATTAAAGGAATTACAAATATGAGAGAAGAGCTAGGTTTTTAAAATACCAAGGAAAGATTATAATTATAACAGGTCAAAATTCGCTATAAAATAGCCAACCCATGGAATGATATTACTTCTCCAACATTCTTCAATGTAGGTCACTCAACCATTTCTTTTACCTTCTCGAGATCCATCTTTAATCCTTCACCAGATATTAAAAATCTAAAGTATACTAATTAATCCTTGATCAAAGTATACTTCTTTTGGTTTATTAGAACCTTTCTTCCCTTAATCTCTACAATAACTATTACATTTGACACCTATTTTTGATGACTATGCATCACAATTTTGACACTACCCCTTTGAGCAAGCGACATCAACTGGTGTTTCAATTTTGGTGTCAGAATCACCAACGGCTGCTATGTCTATCGTTATTGTGATGGTCATGACCATTGCAATATGCACCAGCTATGATGGTTAGTATGCCATCGTTACACATTATGAGTGTCTCCATTATGATAGGTAGGTGATCGATATCATATACATGCGACATGCAACTGTCAGGTTATTCTGACATCTGGACGTCGCATGTAGTGTTATGACATCGGTCATTCTCTGAATACAATCATAATTGTCACGCACGGAGTGAGACCTTAAAATAATGAGATTCTCTTTGTTTCGAGAATAGGTTATCATTCTCTACTTAACAGGGCCAACCACGTGAAGGTGGAAGCTCACCTTGCTCCTCGTAGGAGCCTCTTATGACCCTTTACAACACTTTAAGACCTCTAAGATGTATTCTTAGGGATCATAAAGGGTCATAAAGGGTCATAAGAGGTCCTAGGACACAACAACTGAGAAACATAAATGTAGGCATCACTGTCACAATTGTTTGGAGACATGACATAATTAAGTGGTATACCCGGACGATGCAACACAACCACTACTCCTTCAGTTACAAGTTGACATTGCAGGATCCAAAAACCATATATAAGGAATAAATTTTGAGAGCAGAGGAGGGCCATAATTACACAAATAACATAGGGAGCTTGTATTATTTTGGTCATTATGGCCCTCCTCTGCTCTGTAAATTTATTCCTTATCTATGGTGATTGGATCCCGTAGTGTCAACTCTGAACAAGAGGAGTAGTGGTTTGTAGCATCGTCTAGGTATACCCTTCAATTATGTTGTGTCTCCAAACAATTATGACCATGATATCTACATTTACGTTTCTTAGTTGTTGTGATATCTACATTTATGTTTCCCATCTTTCGTGTTTATGTGTGATGAGACTATTTTACTATCTCTATTATATTAATCCTTATACTCTATTTTTAAGTATTATCAGAACAATTGTGAACTTCTAGTCATTTGAACTTTTGTTAAGTACAGAAAGAACCATTAAACCATGGGTGGAATAGATATGTCATATTACACCAGTATTATATATATGTTGTAGTATTTCATATAATAATCAGAATGTGTGTTCTAACATGTGGATTAATTTGATAAGTTGCTTGCATGAATATCTTATGCATATTACCTAATCTTGCCAAGAAGTAGGAGTCGCTGGGAGTGGTCGACAACATTGAAGGAGGACGTAAAGACTAGCTTCGAGCAAATCAGGAACTACTATTTTATAGATGCATAAATATATAGCTCTTCTATATTCCCTCTATATTACCAACATGTTGACTTGATCGCCCAGACTTCATTGTGCACGTCGTGGGTCGTTGCGTTTCCTATTTTATCTCTCTTTGGCACAGTTTTAGTTAGTTAGTTTGTTTTCTATTTTGGAATAAAGAAGTCAATCCTCTATTTATAGGGAGGACACTATTTGTTTGTAAGTTTTGATTTTTGGCAGAAAAATGATGTTCTGATCGTATCTTTCTCAGCAAGTTCATTTTCAGCTTCATGTCTTATTCTCATGTAATCAGTTTTGAAAGATAATGAAGTAACTTTTGGTTCATATTATATGTTCATAGATTAGCAGAAGCCAACCAAGGGGGCCCACTTGGTAGGTGGATTAGATTAGAAGTAGAATAGATTTACTTTTTTCATTTCCAACATTCTAGATATAAGATTATAGTTTCTTCCTGCAGCACCTGCAAGGATAGCTATAGTGAATGCTCTAGGTTGAAATAATAAACTTAAGTAGAGTTTGAAAGATATAGCATTCATTTTAGTAAGGGCTAAGTGTTTTTCCTTTCCTATAGCCCTAGTATAGATTCCTTTCATGTATTTTACTTTCCTGCAGCATAGGTAGAATGGCTCTTGAAGGAACTTAGTGCACATACTGTGCCGTAACATTTCAAGTATACGTCCCTAGGTTGACAAACTAAATACACCTCATGGTGGGAGAAGTGATCCTTAGATTGAATAAACTATTCCTAAGAGAGACTTTGGGCACGATTACTAAGAACCTATTGTGAGGCGGTTCATTTTTGGCGCCACTGCTAGGGATAATGTCAAGCTAAGAAAAATTTTGAGTCATTTTTCATTATTTTAGTTAGCTTAGTGGTTTTTTGTCCTAAATTTGCTGCACTAGTGTGAAGAATTCATTTACATGCATTGAAGGGGAAGAAGAAGAGATGAATATGGTAGATTTCTTCCAGGAGAACCTATGAATTTGAATGAGCAAGTTGAAGAAGTTGAGTTGCCTTTTGTTAACGCAAGTCCCGAGTTTCCTGCAGCATCTTCTGCTGGAGGAGAACCTTTTGATATTAGTGGTTTCTGACCTTTTTCTAAAATCTTGGCCAGCTTTCTTGATAATTCTTACCCAAACACACCTACTAATAACAATCTTGTGGCTAATATTCCTTTCCAAAAGCAAGTTCCAGCCCCTATACCTCCATTAATGCCACACCCTACTTTCCCATTTCCTCTACCGAGCCTTATAAACAATGATAACCTCAAGAATATGCCCTCAGCTGCACTTCCAAAATTTTATGGATTGATAACCGGAGATCCTGACACCTTTTAGTTTGATTTTGACATCCTCCATCGTAGCTTTGACTATAACACTGATGCCCACAAACTCAAGCTATTTCCAGCAATACTAAAAGAGTTAGGCTTACGATGGTTCATGGGATAAGGATCAAATGCAGTAGGCACATGGGATGAGATGCAGATCCTGTTTCTATAGAAATACAAAGAATATTGCAAGGGGAGTGACCCAAGGGGAGATGAAATTTTTAGAATGTCACAGAAGGAGGATGAAACTTTGGAGGACTATGTTTCACCTTTTTTATACACCATGCAGAAGAATCCCCAACATGTTCTGGCGAAGGATTCACAGAAACTAGTCTTCTTAAGAGGAGTGAACGATAGCTATTTGGAAGCATTGGAACTCATGGAAGGTGGGGAAATATCCAAATATTCTTGGGATGATCTCAAGAAAATCTATCTCAACTACTCCAGATCAACTAGGAAGAAAAGCAGAGGATATAGGTCTACAACAATTAAAGGGAGCAGTTCAGGCATTTCTAAGTTGGAGATATCTAATTTCCTAGCAGATTTCAAGAAAAACATTATTGATGATGTTGCCACACATCTTGACACCATGACTTCCAAGAAGAAACATGCAGACACTGAATTACAGCTGGGTGAGTATTGTCCTCATTGCCGTAAACAAAAGAAAGACCGCAGATGCAAGCTAGTGGTGAACCTGGAAAATCAACATTTGCCTAGTGAGTATATGAAGATAGAAGGAGATGATGAGAAAGTGTTCTTCATTGCTCAACATCGCCCATGGGAACCATGATAATGTATTCCTCAAGACCCATTGCAATTTTCAAATCCTTACAATAGTCAATGGAAAAACCAAAGTTATCAGAATATTCCTTAATACTCTCAGCCAACATGGAATAACCAGTGGCCTAACAAGAAAAATAACCAGTGGCCTAACCATAAAAACAACTAGTGGCCTAACCAAAAAAATAGCTAATGGCCTAACTGTATGCACCCTAAAATGGTCGCCTAGACTTTGGGCCCCATTTATTATTTTATCAATTTATCATATTTCTGAATCAATGCTTTGGAACATTCTCAATTCAAATCAATTTTCTTGATCAAATTGTAATTAATTCAATTATTCAATTATTTCAATATTTCCTAAGGTTTGATCATTTTTATCTAATTAAAAGATTTAATCTCTCTTTTAATTAAATAAAATTCCTCTTTTTCAATTAAAAGATTTAATCTCCCTTTTAATTAAATTCCTCTTATTTAATTAAATTCAATTCCTCCCATTTAATTAAATAAAATTCTTCTAATTTATTTAATTGAAAGAAAACCTCTCTTTTAATTA